>CAUYQG010110220.1:0-30032 GCA_963574415.1 Tarsius wallacei | reverse complement strand
AAGTTCTCCAGGGTTTTTTTCAAGAAGGGATGTTGATTTTCTAGACTGTTTTTTTCTGTGTCTAATGAAAAAATCATGCGGTTCTTTGTTTTACCTCTGTTAATATGCTGAATTATGTTTATGGTCTTGTGAATGTTGAACAAGCCCTCTATCCTAGGAATGAAACCCACCTGGTCATGATGATGGTCTTTGAGATGTGTTGTTAGATAAATTTTACTAGAATCTTGTTAAGAATGTTTGCATCTATGTTCATCATACAGAGCATAAAAGTTTTCTACTGTCTTGGGAAATTTGTCTGAAACCAACTCAAAAGTGATATGGCCCAAGGGCTTGCCATAGGTGGTGATGTTGAAGAGCATGGTGGGGTTGACCATGACTGATGGAAAAAATCTCAAGGTGGTGGTGACTGCAAAGCAGCATGTCATTTAGAGTTCATATCTTTGTGTGTTTTGGGGGGAATCTTGTTAGTGGGAATATTTATTTTTTATTCCACTGAGATTTGAGAGTATGCATGGTATTATTTTGACCTTTTGAAATGTGTTCACACTTGATTTATGACCAAGATTATGATTGATTTTGGAGTATGTTCCATATGCTGATGAGTAGAATGTATACTTTGCAGTTGATGGGTACAGTGTTCTGTAAATGCCTATTAAATCATTTGATTTAGAGTTGAGTCAAGGTTCTGGATCTCCTAGTTGTTTTTTGCAACAATTATCTGTCTAGGGTTGTTAGCAGGGTATTGAGGTCTCCAACCATGATTGTGTGGATGTCAATGACTTCTTTTAGTTTACTTAGTAATTATTTTTATAAAATCTACTGCTCCTGTGTTGGGTGCATATATGTTTAAGATGGCTATTTCTTGCTGGTGGGTTGAGCTCTTTATCATTATATAGTATTCTTTCATGTCCATTTTAACTTTTGATAGATTGAATTCTGTATTGTCTGGTATTAGAATAGCTACCCCTATTCTTTTCTGCTTTCAATTTGCCTGAAAGGTCATTGTCCCATCTTTAACTTTAAGTCTGTGGGTATGCTTTGCAGTGAAATGAGTTTTCTGGAGGCAGTGGAATGTTGGATTATACTTCTTTATCCAATTTGCCAATCTGTGTCTCTTTTATGGCATATTCAGTCCATTCAAGTTCAAATTGATTATTGAAAGGTGAGAGTTTAGTTCTGTCACAGGACTCTTAAGGGGTTGCTTTGCTTCCTTTTTACTTTTGTATTTATATATGTGTATATTTTCATTTTTGTAAAGTGACCTATTTGCTCTGTCATCTATGTGCTTGCCTGTATTTTTGTGATGGGTATGACCATTCTTTTGTTTCTGTATTCAACACTTAATTAAGCATCTCCTGAAGGGCTGAACCAGAGGTGGCATATTCTCTTAGAAATAAGATGTCTGGGATGGATTTTAATTCTCTGTCACTGATGAAGCTTAGCTTGGTGATGCAGGAAATTCTTGGCTGGAATTGCTTATCTTTGAGAATGTTCAAAATGGAACTCCAGTCCCTTCTGGCTTGTAGTGTTTCTGCAGATAAGTCTGGAGTGATTCTGATAGGTATTCCCTGGGAAGTGGTCTAACCTTTCTCTCTTGCTGCCTTTAAGATTTTTTTCTTCAATGCTTACTTTTTTGGAGGTGAATTATCATGTGTTTTGAGAATGGTCTTTTTATGTGACACCTTCCAGGGGTTCTCTGAATCCCTGGCACCTGAATAATAACCTCTCTAGTGAGATGTGGAAAGTTTTCTTGTATGACCTCATAGAATTCTTGTTCCATGGTATTTTCAGTTTCCCCTCCTGCTTCAGGGATACCAATCAGGTATAGACTTGGCATCTTGACATAGTCCCACATCTTTCAAAAACTTTGCTCCTTTTTTTTTTTTTTTTTTTTAGCCTTTTTTCTATGTTTTTGACAGACTGGTTTAGGTTCATATTTTGGACTTCAAGTTCTGAGATTATTTTCTTTGCCTGATTGGTCCTGCTCCCTATGCTTATTATTGTGTTTTTAAATTCCAGGATGAAGTTATTCATTTCCAGTATTTTGGAATGAAATTGCCAACTCCGCTTTTACTTCTTGTATGACTTCGGTGAGTTTGGCTTCTAGTTTCTCATGGTTCTCTTTATTCATGTTAGTCATCCAGTCTCTGAGTTCTGTGACCATCATCTGGGGCAGGACATTCTGGGGGGCTTCCATTGTTTGTGTACTAATAGTTGCTTCTTGAGGGCCACTGTATCTTTAAGACTCAGGATTTTTTGTGTTTCTTCATTGAATCTTCTTCATTTCTGAAAAGTCTTCCTCATTCTTTCATTTTTGTTGTTTTGGAGCTAGTTAATATCTTTCTGTTTTCAGGCCTTTTTTGTCATTCAATATAGATTATTCAGTGAATAAAAGAGGGATATTCACATCTGCTTCATGCTCCACCCTGGAAAAGGATTTTCTGCTGCAGATTTTTTTCCCATGGTTAGTCCATTCAGGCTGGTTTTCAGCAACTGTTGCAAATATTCTGTGGGGAATAGGTGGAGGAAGGGCCCCCTGTCTGTTGTGTGTGGTTTGAAGCCCAGAAACCTTCCTACTGGGAAAGAATTCAGGTGTCTTTCCTGTCGCTTGCTCCCTGTTCAAGTCCATGCTCAGCACTTGAAAGAGAGCAAGTTCCTTGCCACAGGGGATCTGCACTGTGGACATGTGGGGCTGGCAGGAGTCCCTTCCTGATCAGGGGTGGGAGTTGGCCACCAGATGTTGGCAACAAGCGCCAGCCCAGTGTAATCTGCAGGGAACCGACTGCTGGACTCTGCTAGCAGAAAGTATATGCTCAAGGAGTGTCCAAGTGTGGGTTTGTTTTTTGTTTTGCTTGAGCTCCTGTTGCCTGTGGCTGTGCCATGACCAGTACTCCTCCAATGTGGGACAAACAACTTATGGGCTGCTATGGGGAGAATCAACACAGAGTATGTCAGAATCACTCACCACCTCTCATACACAGGGCAGGGCTTAAGTTCCTATACAACTCTGTGCACAGTGGGAGATGGGGCACCCAGATTCCAGCATCTGCTGTTGTGGCACTCTGTTTCTTCATCTCTGTGTGTTTGAAGATACCTCTGCTGGGTGCAGGGCTCTTCACCCATCCAAAACTATTCAGGATGCCTGTGTTTACTGGGAGCTGGGGCCCTACTCTGTGCCTTGCTCAGTGAAGGTGGTGCTGATCTACTGCTCCACAGTGGCCATCTTTGATCCTTCCTCAAGTTATTGATTTGAAAAGAGAGAAATACAAAAGAATATGTAACAATATAATATAACCAGTCTTGGTCAATGACTAGTCCTTGCTCACTGTTATATATCAAGCATCAAGTACATGCAGAAAATTAGTGAGGAGATGAATAAATGATTATGGAGGTATGCAGCACCTGCACAATTATGAAATGTAGGCAATGAGGCTCACAAAACCCATATTACTGAGGGAAGGATGGTTGGAAGAAGACAAACAAATACAAGAAATATGTTTTGAAGATATCAGCTCTAAAATAAAGTCAAGCATAACATACCTTAATAAATAGCAATATATGAAGATTATATTTCTTAGATGAAGTATAAAAGAAAGTAGATATGAAATATAGTTTTTAAAAAACATAGTATGTTACCAAGCCAAAGGGCTAGCTGCCCAATGTGCACAGAAGCCAGTACAATGATATTAGGTTTTTAAGAAAAGAAAATATTTTTATTGCAAGTTGACCAACAAGGAGATGGGAATCCATCTTAAATCTGACTTCCTGTGTTGGTTTCAGGCAATATTTTTATTAGAAAAGGTTTAGGGGGTGGATTCTGGGATTAGCTGATAATTGGTGAGAAGTCTGGAAGGCGCTCAGGACTGCACAGTTACCTCTTTATGCCTCTCTCATGGGCTGCATTTGCAAATTTGGGGAGAGTTAGTATTGGATATGCAGTGAAAATTCAGGCTGTGACATCAGCAAGTTTGTTCTGCATGAACATCAGTAGGCAACATTGGTTCCAACTGATTTCAGTCAGTTTTGTTATTTTACAAATGGAGGAGGTTACAGCATTTTTTTTTTTTTTTTGAGTTGGAGTCCCACTCGATCGCCCGGACTGGAGTGCAGTGGCCACTCCCGGCCACCGCAGCCTCGACCTGCTGGGCTCCTGCGATCCTTCCGCCTCAGCCTTCTGAGTAGCCGGAATTACAGGCGCGCGCTACCATGCCCAGCTAATTTTTTTGATTTATTGTAGAGATGAGGTTTTGCCTGCCCAGGCGGGTCTCGAACCCGCGGACTCAGGCGATCCACTCACCTCAGCCTCCCAAGGTGCGGGATTACAGGCTGAGCCACTGAGCCCGGCTGTTACAGCATTTCAACAAGCTGTTTCTTTTCTTATCTGCCATCCTGAAAACTCAAGAATTTTTTCTAGTCATTGGGGCACAGTTGCCTCATAAACATGGTCAAATAAAATTATAAAGAAAATAGTCAAACCAATAAGATGAAGATGAAGAAATTTCATCTAAGTATAATAGAAGAGCCTCAGTGAAAAATCTTAGAAAGTAGACAAAAAGCTTAATACATATAGTGGCAGTAATTTTAAGTAAATGCTGAATTGGTCTAACTCGGTGTCTGTGTTCCAGTAAATGAGCCATTAGTGAAAGTAGAATCATTATCTACTAATTTGTCAATTGTTGGAATACATTAGCTAGTGGATATATGTTAGCCAAACATAAAACAAAGGACCATGCAGCTTGAAAATTTTAGTTAGCAAATTCCACTGTGGATCTCTAAAATGAGACTAAAATAAAGTAAAAAATGTTTTCAAAATGTGCTAGAAACTTCACTTCCCAAAAGAATAAGCAAAGTCTTGGTTACAATTGCTTTCATTCTAACAAAATTATCCTAATATAAGCAACAAAATAAAGGTTTTTACAGATATATCAGAGACCTGAGGATGCACACAGATCTACATTAACTAATTTTCAGAATATGACTATTTATTCTTAGAAATGAAACAATCCATGACCATCTTTATCCCATGAAAAGCTGGAGGAATCTACCCTAAACAAGGATAGAGAGAAAAAAGAATAATATTTAACAAACTGTTACACTTGCATATTGGATGATGTGATACATTGGAATTTTAAAAAGTCTAAAACAGAACAAGTCTGCACTCACCTACCAAATATTTGCCCTAAACTTTCACTGAATGCTGAATGCACAGGATAGTTCTGAAGGCTAGGGACACACACACACACACACACACACACACACACACACACACACTTCTCTAAAACATCATTGACTATAAAAAAGTACAAATGGCATACTGTTAGGTTTATAGCACATGTAGAAGTAAGTTAGGTTTATAAGCACACGTAGAAGTAAGTGAACGCCGGACTCGGTGGCTCAGCCTGTAATCCCGCGCCTTTGGAAGGCTGAAGTGAGTAGATTGCCTGAGCCCGCGGGTTCGAGACCCGCCTGGGCAAGCAAGACCTCATCTCTACAATAAATCAAAAAATTAGCCGGGCGTGGTAGCGCGCGCCTGTAGTTCCAGCTACTTGGAAGGCTGAGGCGAAAGGATCACCGGAGCCCAGCAGGTCGAGGCCGCAGTGGCCGAGAGCGGCCACTGCACTCCAGTCTGGGCGACAGAGTGAGACTCCAACTCAAAAAAAAAAAAAAAAAAAGAAGTAAGTGAAAGATGCATATTGCATCTTCATGCAGGTTTAAATAGGTAACACCAAGAAGCATAACATAACAATGAATGGAAAATAAAACAAATAATAAGAAGAAAAAAATTACTTTCTCATTTAAAAAAAAAGTAAAATAAAGAAACATATGAACAAACATATAGGAAAAATAGATAAGAACAATAATAAATCAGGCAATAAGCAAACACACACCCAGATGGTAGACTTAACCCCAACCTTACAATTAATTGTATTAAGTAGACATAGACTAAACACAAAATAAATATATTCCTGAATAAATGTAAAAAGGAGATCCTAATTATATGTTGTTTAAAGGAAATATACTTTAAATATATAAGCCCTGAAGATTTTAAAAGTGAAATAATGGGAAAAACTACATCATGTAAGCAATAAGCATAAAATGGTGTGGTTATATTTGTATTAGAACGTACAAATGTCAAGACAAAGGACATTATTACATATGAAAAAGATATTTCATAGTAATAAAAGATCAATTCATTTAAAATGACATAATATTCTTAAATGTCTATATGCCCAATACAGAATGTTGAAATTCATAAAGATTGACAGAACTAAAGAGAAAAATAGACAAATTTACACTTGTAGTTGTGTATTTTAACACTACATCTCAGTAATCGACAGAAGAACTAGACAAAAGAATTAATAAGAACACAGAAGACATTTTAAAAAAAAAACACTATCAACCAACTTCCAGATGACATATTTACACTATACTCAACAACTGAAGCATGTGCATTCTTTTACATACTGTATAACGGTCCACAAAATAAGCTTCAATAAATATTTACTTGGAAGGCTGAGGCGGAAGGATCACCGGAGCCCAGCAGGTCGAGGCTGCGGTGGCGGGAGCGGTCACTGCGCTCCAGTCTGGGCGACGGAGTGAGACTCCAACTCAAAAAAAAAAAAAAAAAAAGATTGAAATCATACATTGTATGCTTTTAAGCAAAACAGAATAAAAGAAAATTCCAGACCCAGATGGTTTCCTATCATTTTAAAAAATTGTTTTTAGGATAGAATAAAAGCCTTTCTTTTTCTTTTCTTTTCTTCCTTTCTTTCTTTCTTTTTTTTTTTTTCTTTTTTTGAGACAGTCTCACTCCATCTCCCAGCCTGGAGTACAGTAGCATGTTCACAGCTACCGCAGTCTGGTGCTGCTAGGCTCAGGCAATCCTTCCACCTCAACCTTCCAAGAAACTATTATTGTACAGATGAGATCTCTCCAAGTTGTCCAGGATGGTTTCAAACCCCTGGGCTCAGACAATCCTCTTGCCTTCACCCTCCAAAGTGCTGGAATTACAGGCAAGAGCCACAACATCTGGCTAGAATAATACAGCTTTACACAAATTCATTCAGCAAATGGAAAACAAAAAACAATTTCTAACCCTCAACTCATCTAATCAGAACAGCACTATCCTGGTACTAAAATCTAACAATTAAAAATTTTTAAACATTTCAAATTGGGCATAGATACAAAAGTTTTTAAATAATATTGGAAAGTCAATTAGAACAAGTTTTACAGGAATGAAAATTTTGTTTGGCATCCAAAAACCAAACACATAATACATCTCATTAACAGAGTAAAGAAAATAAATTATACAAGCATTTCAACAGAGGTAGAAAACATACTTGCAAAAATTCAAGCTTCACTTGTTATTTTTAATATCTTTATTAAACTTGAGACAAACAAAGAGCACTTACAAAAATCTTATAGCTAACATCATAATGAAGAAACAATGAATTCTTTCCCTCTAAGATTGGGAGAAACGTGAACATGCCTATTCTCACACTGTCAGTTCAATGTTGTACTAAAAGGCCTATCCAGAACAATAAAGCAACAACAACAACAACATCAAAGTCTTTCTGATCAGAAGGAAAGAATTAAAATCCTCATTATTTATAGAATACTTGATTGTGTGTCTAGAAAACTATTTCAATGAATAAGTGAATTTGTAAAATTAACAAAATGCAAAAGTATTGTGCAAAACAAATTGTGCAAATTGTATGCATATTTACTAACAATAAACAACTGGAAATAAAATTAAAATGATTATTTACAAAAGCAAATATTCAAATATGTGCAAGGCCTCTTACATAGAAATTTTGCAGAGAAAAAATCAAAGACAACCTAAATAAATGAAGATGTATACCCTATTTAAAGATTAGAATACTCAGTACAATTAAAATGCCAGTTTTTTGAAATTAGTCTGTAGAGTGAGTCAAATCTCATTCAAATCCCATAAAGCTTTTAAAAGTAATTTGTAGACTGAGTCTCAAAGTAATGGAAAATTACCTTGAAAAACTTTTTAAAAGAACAAAGTTGAAGGACTCGGACTACATGATTTCAAGACCTACAAGAAATGTGAATTAATAAAAAAAAAAACTATGGGTTTAATGATAAACAAACAGATCAGTGGAACAGAATAGAGGGTCCAGACATAGATATACGGTTGACTAGCGTGTGTGTGTGTGTGTGTGTGTGTCTGTGTGTGTTTAAATCTAGGTATCAAAATAATTCAATAAAAAGAAAACATTTCAACAAATGGTGCTGGAAAAATATCCACCTTAAATAACAAATTAAATCTTGATCCCTACATATCTCTATAAACAATAATTACTATGGAATGCATAATAGACTTAAATGCAAAAGATAGAAAGAATCATAAAACATCTAGAAGAAAGCATTAAAGAGTATCTTATGCCCCAGAGTTAGAAAAAGATTTATTTCTTTTTGTTTTAAAAGCAGGATTTATTGAGAGGACAGAAAAGCTCCCACAGTGGGAGGGGACCCGAAGGAGTTACCCAGAAAAAGATTTCTTAGGACACAAAAATCGCCTATGATAAATAGAAAAGTAGGTAAATTACACTTCACCATATTTTAAATTTTCTGATAATCAAAACCAATGTAATAAAATCAAGGTAAACCACAGACTAGGAAAAACTATACATGCTATATATGTATGTACACACACGAATATATTTATAAATATTCTATATATGACAAAGAACTTTTGCATGCAATTTATTTTTGTAGTCCTTGCAAATTAATACAAAGCAGATAACAAAATAAAAATGGGCAAGACTTTTTTTTGTTTTTTTGAGTTGGAGTCTCACTGCATCGCCCAGGCTGGAGTACACTCACGGCCACCCCAGCGTTGACCTGCTGGGCTCTGGTGATCCTTCCACTTCAGCCTTCCAAGTAGCCAGAAACACGGGCGCACGCTACCATGCCCAGCTAATTTTTGATTTATTGTAGAGACGAGGTTTCGTCAAGTTGCCCGGGCTGCTCTCGAAGCCACGGGCTCAGGAAATCCACTAGCCTCGGCCTCCCAAAATGCTGGGATTACAGGCTGGCTGAGCCACCGAGCCCAGCCAAAAATGGGCAAAACATTTTAATACCCATCCATTAAGCACATGGAAAGATGCTTGACAACAGTCTGTCATCGGAAAAATTAAAACTAAAACCATAATGACTTATAATTTACTAGAATGTATAAAATTTAAAAAAATTGACAATACCAGCAACTTGAATTCTCATTTGTTCCAAGTGAGAGTATAAAATGTATAAAATGGCCTAAGCACCTTAATGAACTGCATGGTAGTTTCTTCTCGAGTTAATCATGTATAAACTTTATGATATCATTTCATTCCTATATATTAACCAATGAGAAATGAAAATACATTTGCACAAGAATATTCATAGTAGTTTTATCTTCTTTTGAAAGCCAACAACTACAGGCAACCCATATGTCAATTAACAGGAGAACTGATACTAATAGATTCAATACTATTCAACAATAAAAATAAATACAGCTATTCTACATGACACAGTATTTTTAAAAGACACAAGATTATTTGTTTAATGAAAGACATAAAAGAATACATACTATGTGGTCCTACCCTACATAAATACAAAAACAGGTGAAACTAATCTATGGTGATGGTAGTCAAAATAGTGGTTGGTTACCTGTAGACTGTGATTAAGGGGTGAGACTAGAATGTTCAGGAAAATTTTTTCTGGGGTGATGAAAAGGTTCTGTATCTTGCTTTAAATGATGGTTACTATAAGTTATATTTATTGTTTGGGATGATGTCTGAACTCATGGAACAACACAATTAGGATCTGTGTGTGCTATTATACACATATTTTTACCTCAGTAAACTATTTAGTTAAAATAGCACCGGTGGCCAGGTTCAGTGGCTCAGCCTGTAATTCCAGCACTTTGGGAGGCCGAGGCGAGTGGATTGCCTGAATCTGCGGGTTCGAGACCAGGCCGGGCAACTTGGCGAGATCTCGTCTCTACAATAAAATAATAATTAGCAGGGCATAGTAGTGTGCGCCTGTAGTTCCGGCTACTTGGAAGACTGAGGTGGAAGGATCGCCGCTGAAGCCCAGCAGGTCAACGTTGGGGTAGCCGTGAGTATGCCACTGCACTCCAGTCTGGGCGACAGAGTAAGACTCCAACTCAAAAAACTTAAAAACAGCACTGGTGCTTAATTGCTTGAATGGCCATAATAAAATACCATCAACGGGGTGACTTAAAAAAGAAATTTAGCAAGGCACAGTGGCTCACATCTGTAATCCCAGCTTTGAGAGGCCAAGATGGGAAGATTGCTAAGAGTTTGAGACCAGGCTGGCCAACATAGTGAGACCCTGCCTCCACAAAAACTAAAAAAAGTAGCTGGGCATGGTGGGCATACACCTGTAGTCCTAGCTACATGAGAAGCTGGAATAGAAGGATTATTTGAGCCCAGGAGTTGGACAATGAAACGAGATACCACACAACTGCACTACAGGTTAGACAGCAGAGCGAGACCTTGTCTCAAAAAACACAAAAATTAAAACAAATACAAAAACAAACAACAACCAAAAAAACTCAGACGTTAATTTTTTCACAGTTCTGGAGACTAGAAGGTCGAGATCAAAGTACCAATGGGGTTGGTGTCTGGTGAGGGCTCTCCCCTTGAGTTGCAGACATCTGCCTTCTCTCTGTGGGTTTTCCTTCATTCCTGTGCACCAGAGAGAGAAAATGTGAGAACTCTCTGGTGATATCTCTTCTTATGAGGATATTATTATATATTATTACAATATATATTATGTATTATAGTATATTATTATATATTCTTATAAGGATATTATTGGATCAGAGTCTATCCTTATGATCTCATTTAACTTTATGTGATTTCGTAAAGGGTTTGTCTCCAAAAAATTGGGTGTCTAGGTTTCAAAATATGAATTTGGGGTGAAGGAGCAGTTATAAAGTTTAATCCATAAGAAGCATTCAGAAATATTTTATTTAGACAAAAAAAGAAACCTCGAGTTTATTGAAGCGGACCCATTCTTGTTAGCTTTGTGGTAGTTTTTCTTTGTTCTAGACTTCCTTCTGTGGAACATAAAATTAGGGGAAAGAAATAAGAAGTACAATTTTACACCTGAAAAAGTGCCTGGAATGTGCTGGGGAAAGTCCTATGTTTTTTAGATGAATTATTCCAATGCAAAACAGACAACAATTAACTTAGAAGCGATTATATAACAACCCTTCGGTTACAAAGATGTGAATAATTCCAAACATGTGTAATACTTCAAAGTATGATATGAAATACTGTTTTAAGATCCTGTCTCAAAATATAAGAGCAAAACAAGCCTAGCTCCAACTTCATGAAATGATAAATTTCATTTTGAGAAATACGGGAAAAGTAAATAGCTATAATGAGAAAGAATGACTTAATCAAATGTTGTATTGAAAAGATTCAGAGAAATAATTCCATGGGAAAAATGTTTTGGAAGAAAAATTAATCTGAAGACACACACCGGCTGCTCTTGACTCCTAAAATAGATCTCAGTTTGAAGAAGAAAATAGTCCTTTTTCTGGTACTGTAGCTAAGATATTCAGGGCACATACAACAAGGTTGAAAATATGAAAAAGACACTTGTATCCTGACCTTTCGTGTTTTTCTCAGGAAAATTTTTTTTTCCTGCCAATAGCCAAAAAAAAAAAAAAGAAAAGGTCACCTGCATACCTAGGATGTAATCGAGGACATGAAATCATATAGTCATACATAGTGATGTCAATATTGCTCTCAGCTGAAAATTTGTTTGTTTTTTTGTAGGTGTGAGCCATAATAAATCAATATATTTTCCAAGTAAATTGTTTGCCTCTTAGACTTAAAAACAGTAGAGATTTTTAACCAGTTCTGCCTCTTTGTAATCCATGGTTCAGAATTAATATGATATGTTACCTTTTCCCGCTAGTTTTATGTGACCCTTAGAACCTGCCTCTATTTATAAAAAGTGTTTCTGGGGTTTTCATTTTATAATAAGTTTCATGGGATCAACATCATCTTTGATCTTAAAAGTTGCTTTTTCAAAAATAAATATGGGTTCTGGTTAAGAGAAGAGACATTTTACTATCAGGGTTTTAAAACCCCATTTTCAAATATTCTTGGAAAATAATTGAAGTCAGTCTTTTCCACAAAACTTAAGTAGATTCATTAAGATTCCTGTACAAAGATGATCTATTTTTAAAAATAAGGTAAGTGATAGCATGTATTATTATGGTCTTTAATCATTTGTGAGACTTAAATATATCCTAATGCATGTAGCAAATATGAGTAAATTAGTAATTTACTATGTGTAGCAAATGCTGTTGGTACCCACCAAAATTCCCTAGCCCTACCCACTCTGTACATACCTCATACTTCCAATATATTCTTTAAGTTTTTGTTCTTTAAGTCCTTAGGTCTTTTTTGCTGTCCTTTAAGTCTTTCCCCACTCTTGGAGCTCACTTTGCTACCTGTGGCAGATTGGAAACGCCAGGGTGCCAATGGTCAACTCAAGGGGCTCTCCACCAATAAAAGATTGGAGTCAGCTCCTTCAAATCTCATGAGAGTACCACTGAAGTGTACTCTTCTTCACTGGCTCCCATGGACCTATGTGGAAAGATTAAGCTGCAGTTTCCGATAGTGATAACTTGATTAATAGTAAATCCTCTATCAACTACATTCCTTCTCTGTCTTATTTCCTCACACTCCTTCTGGGATCAGCTTCCAAAAGGACTTTTTGTTTTCTAGTCTCTGTCTTGGAGTTTTCTTCTGGAAGACCCAGACAAAGACATAGAACCATTGCTCATCTGCTCTGCAGTTGTTCAGAGATTTAATTGTCACAAATGGAATCAATCAGCACTTCTCAACTTCAACTGTAAAACTGACACTTAATGGCTGAGCCAAGATCCCTAACCTCTAAGGCTGTAATATTGTACAAAAAAAGTATAAAAGAATAGATTTAATAAAATTTCAGCCTGCCATACACAGATAACCTTTTCATTGTCACATTTCAAAAACCATCATCTGTAGGTCTTTATTGCTTACCCTCTTCAACTATAGAATAGTTTTATCAGCATCTGCCTAGGGAATAATAAGCCTTGGTACTGGCACTCTGAGGAAAAGGAAGAAGGGTTGCTGAGGGTCTTATGAGTTCATAAATCCTTCTTGCTTTGATTCTGTTGTTTCACTTTTGACCTTGCCTATGTTGTGTGTCTCGGAGCCTTGAGATTCTTTATTTGCATTTTTACTAACAATAAAGCTCCCCTTATTTTCATGAGTGGGGGAGGAGATCGCTGCTTGCAAAAGATGAGATTGACAAGTACCTTCGATATTAATGTCATTCATATCTTTCTTTTCAGTTTCAAGCTTTTATCCATATTTCATTGATTCTGATTAAGAGAAGAGATATTTTACTATCGTAGAGATTTTAAAATATTTCTTTGGTTCTTTAATATTTTATTGATTCTTCCATTACTGAGACTTTCCAGGATAGAGTGGGGGATATAAGCTTCTCCTTAGTATCGATCCTGTTCACTCTTAAGTTCAAGCATCCTCTTCTAGGTCCACCATCACTCTTCCAGCTGAAGTTATGCCTCACCTCTTGCTGTTTTCCTCTTTGGTTCTCTTTACCTTTATAACCTTATTTCTTTCTTGCTTTTTCTTTTACAGTATTTTAGTGAGATTTCAAGATGAATTAAAGCCATCATGTTTAACAAACACTAGAAATTGTTTTGGGCCAAGGTTATCAAAACCATTCTGAGTTTCATTATGCTCCCATTTTGCAAGGTGCATGATCTGGGAGTATGCTGGAAGGGTTATGTGGCTTCTCTGTAGAGAAGTTTCATAATTAGAGGAAGGAATAAAGACTCAAGGAAAGAGACTGATTGACTCTGCTCCAAAATTGTGCTCAAGATATAAAAGTTCACATTTCTGTGGGAGCTCTGCTTTGTTTGTTAAACAAGTTCTTCTCAGAAGAGCTCATAATATATATCTTCATTTAATCTGCATTCATCCAACATATTTGATGGCAAATGGCATTTTTTGCCTTGATAGAAACATAAAAATATTAAGAGTTTGAACATCTATTTACAGAATGTGTCTTTGACACAGTCACACAGAGTCAGTGGATAGATCAGCTTTACCTTGCTAAAAGTCAAAGATTTGAGAAACACTGAAGGCTAAGAGGAATGTAAACAAATTTATAAAAACTGGTCTAAGTTCTTAATATTAAGATGCATTTAATGAAGTATGAACCCAGAATGTAAAAGAGGAAAAAAAATATTGCCTTATAAATAGAATGAGTAGTTGTGCGCATGTGGCCAACGCCTCTTACAACCAATAGCAGACAAGACTTAAATCAAAGCAATGCTGTGATGTGCTTCCTTGCCACGAAAATCAAACATTTATCATGTTTTCAAACAAGGATATCAATAAAACAATGTGGCTATCAAACAAACGGAGAAGTTGCATGTTTTAAATGTGATTCAGATTTGTCATGTCAAGAGAGCAAAGGAATAGTTTCACGTGAGTAAGCATAATGGATTTGCAGAAGATGTAAACAGTAAAAGGCAGTTAATATTGAAACTTCAGTTGCACTTTCTAATCCTTAAAGAAGGATTTCCTGGGCCACCAAATATAGAAATATTTAATTCTTTCATTACAAATGCTACAACTAAGATAACCAATCATCAACTGCCAGGGGTTTTAGCTGATATTTAGTCTTTGACTGTAACATAGGTACATTATGCCTACATTAACAGTCGCGAAGTGATGCCATGTATTGTATGTGCCAGAAAAAGTGGTTCAATCTTCATGCGTTTACTTTTTTAATTTCTCGTTTCTTTGGGTCATTTGAATTGCCTGTAGAGTATAATAGAGGACATAATACAAGGTAACTGTGTATATATAAAGATTCCAAGTAGTACATGTTTTATTAGCTGCATAGATAAAATCTGCAAGAACATATGAGAATTGATAAACTCTACCTTTCCCCTTGAAATGCCTATGCTCAAACTCTAAAATCAGAGAAACAAAAAGAAAAATGCTATATTTTACATTTTATAGTAAAAAGATCTTAGAAGAAGATTGAATTCCAGTTGTTCTATTGCAATGTCCAGTAACAGAGTAAAATGAGGCCATTAACATCAGAAGGTGAAGGAGGTTCATAAGAGAGAGGGAGAGAGAGAAAGACAGAAAGGAGAGCAATCGAGAAAAAAATACCTCTTACAATTTATGAACAAATGTTCTTGACACATCTCAGAATTTAAACAGAAAACTCGTTTAGGGAAAAAGCACAAGGAACAAAAAGCTTCTGTGGAGCTCAATTTTGTGATTATTTAAAAATATTTTTAATTCATTAAATTAAGTAAATTCTGCCTTAGCATACAATAATTTCCTCCTCCCTTGCCAGCATAGAATAATTTAAATGATAACATTTTATTAAGTAAAAAGTTTGATATGAATGATTTATACCTTTGAAATCTTTCATGAGGTTAAAAAATAATTAAAACTTGCCAATGATGGACAAGAATCATTTGGTGCTTAAACATGCAAATAAGAAGAACATATGCTAAGGAAAAACAAACATGTCAAATGACCTGTTAGGACAATATAAGGAGTCATGTAGTAGATGCATGTGTTTTATGTAGAGCTTCAAAATAAGTCTTTTTCTAGGAAAGATCTCAAAGTTTATGAAGTAGGTATAATGTGTTCACGGCACACCGACTAAACACCAGCTAAAACCCAAGCCAGGAAACAAATTTAGGAAATGTAGTGAACATCAGATGTCAAATTCTGTATATTTCTGTTGTTAAACCTAATTATCTTAATGTATAAAATAGACTCCTCAATGAACGTCATTATTCTCTATGAATACATTAAAATACCTTTGAGTTAAATCTTTTGTTTTTTTAAATTTTAGTTTGAATTTCAATACAAGAGATCCAAACTTCTCTTGTTTATAATCAGCACTTAAGTTAACGAACAGCAAACAGTCTCTCATAAAGCAAACTCCAGTTCATGGACTTGTGTACTATATATCCTTGAGGAAAAGTAGCTGTCTGCTGCTGAATAGTTAATCCTTCAATTGACTTCCCATTGCAATTACTATAAAATCAGACTCCTTACCAAGGCTGAGAGGACCTTAAATTGCTTGTTCCCTGTATATCTCTGACTTTATATTGTACTTCACTCCCTACATCTTGTCTCACCACCTGAGGCAGTCGAATTCTAAAATACCAACAAAGATTCATGTGCACAGTATATACCATCCCCCACCGTACAATCTTCTCCCTGTATGAATAGGACCTGTAAACATGATGAGATAGTCACTCTCTTGATTAGGTTATGTTACACAGCAAAGATGATATGATAATTATTCCATGATTACCTTACATTGTATAAGACTCTGTCTTGCTGGACTAGACAGATTCTCTTGCAATCCTTGAAGAAGAAAGTTGCCATGTTGTGAGAGAGTCATGTGCCAGGACATGAAGGCAACCCTTGGGAGCTGGAAGCAACCTTGTGAATATCCAGTAAGAAAAGTAAGAAGACAAATGTCTCGCAAATACAAGGAACTAAATTCTGCAACTGATGATATTGGAATAGAACTCAAACTCCTGATAAGAATGCAGCCCAGCACCCTTAATTCAGGCTTTACTCTCAGCAAATATCCTTGGTGAACATAATATAACTGACCCACAGAAAGTGAGAAAGAATAAATTGTTTTAAACCCATACTTTTATGGTAATTTGTTATGAAGCAATAGATAACTAATTCTTTTTTCCTCTGTTTGCTCTTCAAACACGCTAGGCTCATTTCTATTTGCATGGCTAGTGTCAAAATTCAGGTCTAAGCTCAAAATCACATTCTCTGATAAGCCCAACTACCAACCCTATATATGTACCAGCTCATCCCCTCTTCTGCTGTCATCACGGCACTCATCGCCATGGGCAAGTATTTATTTACTTTGCAAACTTAAAAAAATTTAAACCATATAACTCTTGAACACAATGAAAAATGCAATCCATACTTGCAGACTTATAACAACAACAAAAGCGCACTCCTGCCTCGCCCACAGACATCTCAAAAAGTGCTGCCTCCGGCTCTCCTGTGTCAGATCCTTTGTCAGCTTGTTTCTCTCTGTCTTCCCCTTGACTCTCAACATCCACTTGAACTGTTTCAGTTGATGCCACATGGAGCATAAACAAACCCTCCCTCTTGAGCCCTGTTCAAATTGCAAATTTATCAGCTTAAAGAAATGAATAAATAAAATTATTTCAAGCCCCTAGTTTCGGGGAGTGGTTGGTTACACAGCAATAGATAATCAGAGCACCAGTTAATTATTTCGTGGCAATCAATTAATTTGATATACAATAGTGTGTAATAAGAGCTAGGAACCAGAGCGTTATCTTTCAGAACTATTAACAACATGTAAAAGGATAGGTAATCACAACATTGAGAAAGTAATTGAAATTCCATCTTCAAAAATCTAACTCTACTGAGTTCACTTGATTATTTATACACACACACAGCTTTTGTGTCTTGTGTCTTGATGTTCAGTAAGTCTTATAAATCTATTTTTCATGAGTCAAGAAATATGCTATCCTTCAATTATGTATAAAGTCAGCCACATACTAAACTTCAAAACATTCCACCATAGGGGACAATGATATCTCAGCACCATAGGAATTTATCTTTAAGGTCCCTTTGAAGAATAATTAAAAGAATAAACCTTTAGATATGAGTTTTTTTTAAAGGTGTCAAGTTAAATTATGACATGAGTAATCCTCAAGAATGAAATAGTTTAATTAAACTGCAATAGAATGTTACTATTGTTTGGGAAGAGGTAAACCAGACACATTGGTAACTCCTGATCAAGGAGTTAATAAATAAACAATTATATCTCTTTTACTGTGACTTATTATTCCCAACAAAGCATTCAAACTGGAAGAAGGAGGAAGAAAAACTTTAGTCAATTTAGACTCAAATATGGTAAATTAGCAAATATGAGAAAAGAAAGTAGAAAATTAAGATTCAGTGGGTTTATACATAGATTCCACTAACTAACTTCTGTTCCCACAATTGTAGGTAATTGAGTAACAAAAAAAGTGGAAAATCATGCAGATTTGCTTGGCGTAGGGTTCCCTGACTAAAGCTGTACAGTTGTAATCCTGTTACATCTAAAATGTCATAACCCTGTACTCTGTAATGAAGGAGGGAATTGTGCATAAAATGTCACCTCAAAGAACATTTTACAACAATGGGTAAATTTAAAGATCTGTGAGTGCCTCCGTTCACTTTCTTTAAAACCGTGCTCACAAACTCACTAATACTGATGAATGGCATATGTTCATAGAAATTTAAGGGCTTGTAACTAATTCTAGAAATTTACAAGAACTAAATAGTATGGTAAATTTTGTGTAAGATTGCCAATCAAGTTGGCATTGCTATATTATAACTTTAGGTTATACTTTTGTTTCAGACAAACAGCCATAATAGATACAATGCAAAAGAGAACATTAAAATTTTCAAAATTATGTATACATGTTTCATGTTGAAAAAAGTAGAGAAAAAAACACCAAGCAAAAGGACTGAAGCTGAGTCTGCCAGGCTCTCCATCCAGAAATACAGTGTTGATCAGAAGTTCATAGACTTTGGAGTGCTAAGAGGAAATAACTATCAACTTAGAATTCTATAAAATTCTACCAAAAAAAACCTTTCAGTAAAAATATCTTTCAGGAATGAAGACATGACTAGGTGTGGTGGCTCATACCTAAAATCTCAGTACTTTGAGAGGCTGAGGTGAGAGGACTGCCTGAACTCAGGAGTTCAAGGACAGCCTTGGCAACATGGTGAAACCTCATCTCTACAATAAATCAAAAAATTAACTGGGCATGGTGACTGTACCAGTAGTCCCAGCTACTCGGAAGGCTAAGGTGGAAGGATCACCTGAGTCCAGTGTGTTAAGGCTGTGGTAGCCATGATCACGCCATTGCACGCCAGCCTGTGTGGCAGAGTGAAACTCTGGCTAAAAAAAAAAAAGACATGCTTAAACTATAAGAAGAAGAAATCAGATAATTTGTCAACAGCGTGTCTGGGCTAAAGCAAATAATACAATTTACCCTTCAAGCAAATGAAAAAAAGAAAAACACAGATGGATAAGGAAGAGGTCTTATTTATAAAAGTATTTCAAGTAATAAACAAAGAGAAAGAGAGACAAAATTATAAGGGTAATCATACAACCCTTAATGAAAAAAATTAATTTAGTCAACAGTCATCAGTGGATGCTAACTCCATTATATGAAAAATTGATGGAGTCGTTTATAAAGAGGGGATCAGTGTAACTAAAATGGGGATAGTGATGCCTCATAATATAATGCAATAGGAAAAGCACAACGACACCCATGAAGTATTCTTGGCAAATATTAAAACCGTATTTAATCAAAACTCAAGATCTGACTTCCAATTTACTTAGGAAATGCATAGGATAGAGGGACAAATTAGACACCGAGAAGCTGCCAGTCAAATCCAGAATGTAGAAGCTTCTACAAGAAAACGGCCTAGAGTTCTGGAAGGAAAAAGGAGGGAGTGAGGGAGAGAAGGGCCAGACTAAAGAGACAAATTGAGCAAATGCCACAAACAGAATCTCTCTATGACTGATCTAAACAAAACTAAAAAGACATTGCACAAAAAGACAATTGGGAAAAATTGAATAAGGACTGAGTAGTAAGGAATTTTAGTTAATTCTATCAGGTTTAATAGCATTATGTTCATGCTAAAGAATACTTCTTATCATTTCAAGAAACTAAGAGTAAGGGAGAAACAACAAGATTTTGGCTATTTGCTTTAGAACTCTTCAGTCAAAAAAAAAACAGTTGGAGACAAATGAAAGAAAATTAACAAAATGTTGACAATTATTGAAATTAGGTTATGGGAGAGTTCCGGGAAGATGTCGGTGGAGCTAGCTGGACTGCATGAATCTATGAGTGAGTGAGTGAGTGTACGGACGAATTCGTGTGTATGTTTATATTAAGTGGGCATGTGAGTGACTGACTGAGTGGGGACTCAGTACCAAGTGGTCAGGGTTCTCCCGGTAAAGCGGCTGGTGCCACAACCGCTCTGCTTGGACCCTAATGCTTCCTGGGGTGCAGAAGCTGAGCATATTTTCTAAAATCAACAAAGCCCTTCCTGAAAAGAAACTGCCAGAGTGACTGCCATTGCAAGACACTGCCCCATCACTGCAGCACCAGGCCAGATGTTAGCAATGAGGGCTGCAGAGAGAACACAATGTGGCAGACAGAGGCAGAGTCCCGAAGAAGCAGCAGGGAGTAGCCACCCTGAACCTGGACTTGCTGCTATTGCCTCCTGCACCGGGTTAGGTTGCAAGGTCCCACCACCAGAACCTGAGATCCAGAGACTGAGATACTTGCTGGGGAGAGAAGTATCCTTCCCAACCCCGTGTGCAGTAGGAAAAGCAATCTGCAGAGGAACTGAGTAGTCATTCTAAAGCTTGGGCAGAGAAGTGCTCCATGGCAACCTCCGTGGAACAGCAGGCATGTATCTTAAGACCAAGGGGTGACTTCTGCATTGCTTTGGGGCTGCTCTCCATGAACCCTGAGAAGATTACCCCTGTACACAAGGCCTGGTGAGTAAAGGTAAATGCAGAGCCCCAGATGATCCAACCTGCCTCCTGTTCTGAGTCAGCTGATGGACAATAGATGCATATAGCAGATCTGACCAAGAAGGAGGCTGGTGATTTTCTAGCTGACACGCCCCCCCCACCGCCCGCCCAGCCCTAGCAATGAGCAAGAGATCAGGAGGGCAGGGTAGAGGACAGAGGTCCCATTCCCCCACAACAAACTGAATGCCATGGGAGCTCTGACCATGCTGAGAGAGAAAGGAAGGGGGAGTGAGTTCAAGAGACACTGAGTCAACTCCCTAGCCCTACACCCTCCCATCTACCCCCTCACTATGGGCATGTGCCCGCTTGTCACTTACAGGCAGCAGAGGTTGAAGATTCTTTTTTTAAAAATGTATTCATTTATTATAAAGATGTGGGGTGCAATTCAGGGTTAGGTATACAAACATTGATCATGCAGGTACTCTTGTTGATGAGGTATGCCCCTCCCTCCCCTAGCAGTTTCCCTCAACTGCCAGTCCCAAACAGCTAAGGGAGAACCTGCAATAATGGACCTGCAGTTACAGAACCCACCACAAAAGGGAGCTCCCACCTCTCAAAGAGATATACTAAACCTGAGGAATCTCTACCAGTGGAGTTTTGTTTTTGTTTTATTTTGCTTTCTCTCTCTCTCTCTCTCTCTCTCTCTCTCTCTCTCTCTCTCGTCTCATGTGTTTGCTTTGTTTGTTTATTGGTTAGTTTTCTTTTCTTTCCTCCTTTTTTAAATCTCTTTCTTCTTTCTCTGTTTTTTTTCCCCCTTCTTTTTCTTTCTTTCTTCTTCTTTTCCTTTTCTCTCTCCTTTCTCTCTTATACTGTATCTTGGACTCAGGGGCCACACAAGCATATCTATTGTAAGGTTATATTGTGTGGAGATGGAGAGGAAGTCCCAGCTGCTCATTCACCAGATAGCAAGCATTGTGACCCATCAATAGGCTCTGAATCTAGTAACCCCTTCCTCAACCCTTAATAAGTGCTTAAAATTTTAAAGAGCTAACACAACACCCTACCTCCAACCCTACCTCATAACTGCACAAACCCAGAGGCCTGGCACAAGGAAGGATAGAAGATAGAGCAAATATCAGAAGTGATTGCTTCTTCATTTCCCACTGAGGGATGGAATTAAAGAGAATGATATGAGAACTGCTACATATGAAGAAAAAACAACAAAAAAATTACTGGTAACCTTCAGAACCCCAACCAAGAGATAGCGCTTGAAAGAAAAGCTACTGGAACACAAACAATGGCTATCTTTGAGAACACCTGTACCCAGAAGGTACTTACAGATATCAGAACCATTGGATAGAATGAATAAAAATCAAGAACTGCAATGGAGTTGGACAGACTCAAGAAAGCATATTTAGAAATATTGGCAACAAAGAGCTGTATCCAATAAATAAATAACAAACTGACAAGCATAGGTAGCAGAGTTTACCAAGCAGAAGAATGAATCTCAGAGCTGGAAATCAAAATATGGAATTAATCCAGTCTGTTAAAAATTTAGAGATAAACTTAAGAAAAAGAAAAAAATCTCCAAGAGATGTGCGATTTTGTCAAGATGCCAGACCTATGTCTGATCAATGTATCTAAAGTAGGAAGAGAAATGTAAAACACCTTGGAACAAACATCCCATGAGGTCATTCAAGAAAACTTTCCTCATCTGGCCAGAGACATGATTATACAAGCACAAAAGATCAGAGAACCCCTGCAAGACTTCATATGAGAAGACAAACCATTAGACACATAGTAATTAACCTACACAAAGTAGGTATAAAAGAAAAAATCCTAAAGGCAGCAAGGGTAAAAGGTCAGACTATCTGCTGGGGAAGACCAATCAGAATTGCTCCACACTTATCTGCAGAAGCATTACAGTCCAGAAGGGATTGGACACCAATATTTAATGTTCTCAAAGATAAACAATTTTAACCAAGAATTTCCTACTCAGTCAAACTAAGCTTCATCAGCAATGGAGAATTAAAATCCTTCCCAGGCATCTAATCTCTAAAAGAATATGCTGCTTCCAGACAAGCTCTATAGGAGATGTTTAAAATGGTACTGTGCACAGAAGAAAAAGAAACAAAAGAAAGACCATATACTTCACAATCTCACAATCAAACACAGAAGCAATAGGGCACACAGCACACTCACAAAAATGAAGCACACATACATTAACACAAAAGGTAAAAGAAAACAAAACAGCTTTATAAAAGCACTATGACAGGAACAAACTCTCACATTTCAATAATCAGCCTCAATGTGAATGGACTAAATGCACACTGAAAAGACATGAAATGGCAAACTGGATAAAAGAGAATGACCCAACAATATGCTGCTTCCAGGAAACACACCTCATGGCAAAAAGACACCCACACACTTAAAGTTAGAGAAAGGAGAATAAACTTTCAGGCAAACAGAAAACAAAAATGGGAGGGTCATGATTTTAATGTCAGACAAAACAACCTTTCAGCTATCACAAATTTAAAAAGATACAGAAGGAAGTTACATAGTGATAAAAGACTCAACCCATCAACAAGAAATAAGCATCCTAAACACATATACACCCAACACAGAAGCACCAGGATTTATAAAGCAACTACTAAGTAAACTAAAAAAGGACATTGACTCTAACACTATCATAACTAGAGACTTAAATACCCCACTAGCAACCCTAGATAGATCATTGAGTCAAAAAAAAAAATCAATAATGAGATCTGGAACCTCAACTTGTTGCTTGACCAAATTGACTTACTAGATAACTACAGAACACTCCACCCAAAAATCATGGAATATGCATTCCACTCCTTCTCACATGGAATATACTCCAAGGTTGACCATATCCTCAGTCATATATAAAGCATGAACAAATCTCACAGGATCAAAATACTGCCAAGCACCTTCTCAGACCACAATGGAATAAAAATAAATATCACTGGCAACAAGATAGCCCCAAAACACACAAAGGCAAGGACAATAAACAGCTTAATGCTGAACAACTCATGGGTGAACACCAAAAACCAAAGAGAAACTAAAAGATTCTTGGAAATCAATAGAAACAAAGACATATTCTATCAAAACCTCTGAGATGCCATGAAATTAGTACTAAGAGGGGAATTTATATCTCTAAGCACACACATCAAGAAAATAGAAATATCACAAGCTAACAGTCTAACAAAGCCACTAAGCGAACTGGAAAGGCAAGACCACTGCAACCCTAACTTCAGCAGAGGAATCCAAAAGCCCAAACATGGGACATAGATGACAAAAATATCATAGCAAAAAATCAATAAAACAAAAACTGTTCTTTGAAAGGATAAACAAGATTGATGAACCCCAAGCCAGATTGACCAAGAAAAAGAGAGAAAAAGCCCAAATAAACACAATCAGAAATGCAAAAGATCAAGTTACAACTGACCCTGTAGAAATAAAAAGATTATCAGGTATTACTATGCACACCTATATGGAAACAAACTTGAAACCTAAATGAAATGGAGGACTTCCTGACATCACACCACTTCCCAAGGTTGAAATGAGAAGAATTTGAGACCCTAAATAGACCAATAACAATGCAGGAAATTGACTCTGTCATAAGAAAACTGCCTACAAAAAAAAAAGGGCCTACACCAGACAGCTTTCCTGTGGAATTTGGAATTTTATACAAGGAGGAGCTGATATCTATCCTACTGAAAGTATTCCAGGCAATCAAGAAAGATAGTTTTTTTTTTAATATATATTTTTTATTTTAAAGTTGTGGGGTACAGTTAAGGGTTAGGTATACAAATATTCATTGTGCTGGTACCCTTGTTGATGAAGTGTACCCCCCTTTCCCCAGACAGATATTGACTACCGTTGATCCCACCTCTGAAGACATTCCAAATCATTTTATGAAGCTAATGTCACACTGATACCCAAACCAGGTAAAGATCCAACAAAGAAAGAAAACTACAGGCCAATATCCCTGATGAACATAGATGCAAAAATTCTCTAGATTCTAACAAATTGGATCCAGCAACACATCTCAAATATCCACCATGACCAAATAGGCTTCAGCTCCAATAACAGGGCTGGCTCAACATTCAGAAGACCACAAATGTAACTCAATATATCAACAGATATAAAATCATGAACCGCATGATTATATCATTAGACAAAGAAAGAGTTTTCAACAAAATCCAGCATCCTTTCTTGATGAAAACCCTTGCTAGGACACCTAGGCATAGAGAGAATGTATCTCAAAATAGTAAGAACCATCTACAAGAAATCCACAGCCAACATATTGCTAGATAGACAGAAATTGGAAGCATTTTCCCTGAAAACCAGAAAGAAATAAGGCTGCTCACTCTCACCCCTCCTCTTTAACATAGTGTTAGAAGTCCTAACCAAAGCAATCACCAAGAGAAGGAAATTAGGGGTACCCAAATAGCAAAATAGGAAGTTAAGTTACCCTCTTTGCTAATGATATGATCTCATATCCCCAAAACACAAAAGAATCTGTCAAAAACCTCCTTGCACTGATAAAGGACTTTGGCAGAGTTTCAGGGTACAATATTAATGTGCAAAAGATAGTCACATTTATACACCATCAACAAACAGGCAGAGAACAAATAAAAAGCACGATCCCATACTCAATAGCCACAAAAAAAAATACCTTGGCATCTTTTTATTTTTTATTTATTTATTTATTTTTATTATAAAGATGTGGGGTACAATTCAGGGTCAGGTATACAAACATTGATTATGCAGGTACCCTTGTTGATGAGGTATGCCCGTCCCTCCCCTAGCAGTTTCCCTCAATTGCCAATCCCGCCCCCCTCCCCTGACAGTTTCCCATCACTGCCAATCGCCCTCTCATAGTATTATAATTGTTCAAGGTCCACTTATGAATGAGAACATATGGTACTCTGTTCTTTGTTTCTGTGATAGATCACTGAGTATGACCGGCATCTTTCTAACCAGAGAAGTGAAAGCCCTTTACAATGATAACTACAAAACACTGCTCAAAGAAATCAAAGAAGACACCGACAAATGGAAAAATATTCCATGCTCATGGAATAGAAGACTCAAAATTGTTAAGATATCCATCCTACCCAAGGCAATCTACAGATCCAATACAATACCCATTAAATTACCAACATTATTCTTCTCAGACCTGAAAATGACAATACAGAAATTTATGTGGAAACACAAATGACCATGAATAGCCAAAACAATCCTCAGCAGAAGAAACAAAATGGAAGGTATCAGATTTGCAGATTTCAAACCTATTTAATATAAGGCTACAATAATTAAAACATCCTGGTATTGGTACAAGAACAGGCATATAGACCAATGGAACAGAATAGAAATTCCAGAAGCAAGACCTTAATTTTTCAACTTACTCATCTTTGACAAAGCCACCACCAACAACCCTGGGGAGAGGAGAACCTATTCAGTAAATGGTGTTGGAAAACTGGCAGACTACATGCAGAAGAATGAAACAGGACCACTACCTATCACCATACAAAAAAAATCAACTCTAAGTGCATCAAAGACATAAATGTAAAACCTCAAAATATAAGAATCTTAGAAAATGCAGGAGACACCCTTATGGAAATTGGAAAAGGCAACCAATTCTTGATCAAAACTCCAATAGCCCATGCCATAAGAGATAAGATTAACAAGTGGGAACTCATCAAACTGAAAAGCTTCTGCAAAGCAAAAGAAACCACTAAGAGAGTGGGAAGATAGCCCACAGAATAGGAAAAAAGTAATTTCCAAGTTTATATCTGACCAATACCTAACATCCAGGATTTTCAAGGAACTCAAACATGGCAAAAGTAAAATAACAAACAGCCCTATTAAACAGTAGGCAAAAGATATGAATAGTTACTTCACAAAAGAAGACATACAAACAGCCAACAGATACATGAAAAAATGCTCAGCATCACTAATCATCAAATAAATGCAAATCAAAACACACTGAGAGACCACCTGACACCAGTCAGGATGGCCATCATCAATAACTCAAAAAACAACAGATACTGGGAAGAATGTGGAGAAAATGAAATGCTTCTGCACTGTTGGTGGGAGTATAAACTAGTACAACCCCTGCGGAAAACATTGTGTCTATTTCTAAAAGACCTTAATATTGACTTTACATATGACCCAGCAATTCTTCTTCTGGAAATATACCCAGAAGAACTCAAATCTTTCTACAAAAAAGATACCTGCACACACATGTTTGTTGCAGCACTATTCACAATAACAAAAACATGGTACCAACTGTGCTGCCCATTGATAGTGAACTGAATTAAAGCAATGTGGTACATACATACTATGTAATATCATGCAGCCATATTGAAGGACAAAATTATGGACTTCGCAGCAACTTGGTTGGATTTAGAGGCTATCATACTCAGTGATCTATCACAGTAACAAAGAATTGAGTACCACATGTTCTCACTTATAAGTGGACCCTAAACATTTATCATAATACTACATGAAAGAGATTAGCAGTAGCAGATCACTGCCCCAGAGAGGGGGGTACACAACACCAATACGGGTACCTGATTCCAAACAGGCGAACTGAGGACCAATGGGAGGCTCAAACCTTACCTGTACAAAGACGATTTATGTACCTAACCTCAAATTATACACATCTGCAAAATAAAAAACAAAGCAAAACAAAATCCATATCTCCACTTTCGTGAAATGAGCACTCTTACTTAAAGGTTGGAAATTGGCAGACATGCTAAATTCAACCAGATGTGTTTTGCTGAGTCAAAATTTGGGCAGGGAAGATATACTCATTCTCAAGTGTCCATCACTCCTTACTGAGCAACCACAGTTAATTTCAATAATGTTGCCAACTTGACCCATGTAAGGGAATTGCCATCCCTGAATTCTACAGTACACATGCTTCCCGGGAATGTGGCCCATATCCATACCTTTGAATCCGGAACTATAATACAGATTCCCCGGGAACAAGCTCAAACTTTCAATGCTTTGCCCCTCAGGTAACACTTAATATCAACACCTAATGAAATTTAAATATTCATTGACTGTCTGTTTGATATGGTCTGCACAACCTTCCTGGAGGAGCTGTAATAATGGCACAAAAGAGGATGTAGAAAACAGGTACCAGTATGCAGGAAAGTGGGAGGGACATGGTAAATCACAGAAAGAGCAGCAGAAATCATTCCAGGACTGAAGGAACCATGCATGTATCTCCCAAGTGCATTTCAATCTTCTATCTGCCGTCTGAATTCCTCCATCACATAAGGGCAGATGCTGGGTAGAACCTGGGACTGCATCCATTGTAACCATGGTGAGAATGCAAACTTACTTAATCTCCATTTCTGTTGGAAGGAACTCTGGATGGTTGAACTCAAAAAATTATCCACAGCTAGTAGAATAAATTGATTTTCTAGTATTCTTTGTGATCAATTTCTAACTTAGTTACATTGTTGCTGAATAATTTTAAATGTGTTGAGACTTGATTTATAGGAGCAAAGTCAATTTTTATAATTTTTTAAAGTGTGCTTGAATAAGGTATGTATTTTGCCAATTTTGAGAGTAAAGTTATGTTGTTATGTTACTCCAATCTACTAAATTTTTACTTACTTGTTTAACTCATTTTTTAAACAATCTGTGTTGAAATCTCCCAGTTTGATTATAAATTTGTTTATTCTCCTTGTAATTTGTCCCCTTGTTTTATATATTTTTAAGTCATATTGTTGGATGTTTAGATATATCTGGGAAATTGAAACTTTTACCATAAGATATCTTTCTTTATTTCTAGAAATTAGATTTTTTACATTTTGATTTCTAGATTTGCCTTAAAATGTGTTTTTAAAACTTAATGTAACTGTTTCTTTTTTCTTTGGTTAGTGTTTTTGTGTTGTAACATTTTCAATTATTTTACTTTTATCACTTCTGTGTGCTTATGCTTCCAAAATGTATCTTGTTGGTATCATGTAACTTTGGGCTTTATTTTGCTGTATGTTTATTAATATTCAATCTAATAATTTTCACCATTTCACAAGGTCATTTAGCCCATTTTATTTGCTGCAATTACTAATATAGAAATTATGACATGCATCTGTTTTATCAAAGTCTATTATATGGTTTTACTTTTATCTTCCACATAGATAATACAATGATGTAGGGACTTTAATATATATATATATATAATTTTTTTTTTTTTTTTGAGTTGGAGTACCACTCCATCACCCAGACTGGAGTGCAGTGGCCGCTCCCAGCCACCACAGCCTCGACCTGCTGGGCTCCGGCGGTCCTTCCGCTTCAGCCTTCCAAGTAGCTGGAACTACAGGCGTGCGTTACCATGCCCGGCTAGTTTTTTTATTCATTGTAGAGATGAGGTCTCGCCAAGTTGCCCGGGCGGGTCTCAAACCCTCGGGCTCAGGCAATCCACTCACCTCAGCCTCCCAAGGTGCAGGATTACAGGCTGAGCCACTGAGCCCGGCTAATATTTTAATTCCATTTATTCTTTTGCTTTAGATGAGATTAAAATTATTTTAATACTATTAAATATTCTTTTGATATTGCCATTTTAATACTATCTCATTATATATGCAAGTGTGTGCATATTAATATATGTATATTTTAAGCATATATTTTAAACACCACAGACATAACTTTTAGGAAATTCAGTATTTTATATTTATACATACATTTTTCCTTTTATTACTCTAGCATTTCTGAGGTTTCATATGAAATCATTTTTCTTTTAAGTAAAGAATACCCTTAAAATTTTAAGTGTACGTATGCCAGTGGCAAATTCTTTCTATTGTTTGTTTCAAAGTATTTTCATTTTGTTTACATTCTTAAAGAATATTTTTGTTGAGTAGACAATTTTAATTGTATGTGTTTGTGTGTATGCATTTTTCCAGAATCTGATGACATATTTCCAATCTTTTCATCATCTTTTGGCTTCCAGCAATTTCTGAGAAGTCATCTGTCAGTCTAACCATAACTCCTTTATCATAATTAACCTTTTTCTCTAGGTGATTTTTAAGACTTTTTCTTTGTTATTTGTCCTGCTTGGGTTTCTTTTTTTCTTTTTTTCTTTTTTTTTTTTGAGGTGTTTAGACTATTCATGTTTAATGTCATTATTGATATGATTGGATTTACATTTGCCACTTTGTAATTTGTTTTCTATATGTCTCCTTTTTATTTGTTCCTCTGTTTCTCTTTTACCATTTTCTTTTGTGTTATATGAATAGTTTATAACATACCATTTTAATTTTTCTCTTTTTTTATTTTTTTTATTTTATTGTGGTATTGTGGGGTACAGTTAGGGGTTAGGCATACCAAAATGCTTCGTT
>CAUYQG010110217.1:0-15820 GCA_963574415.1 Tarsius wallacei | reverse complement strand
ACCACAAGAAAATGACTGACAGTGGTGGGAAACGATGGGGGGGTGGGAGGGATAGGGGAAGGGATTAATGGCAGTAAATACCTGTCTGGGGATGGGGGGACACTTCTTATCAACAAGGGTGCCTGAACGAGACATATTTGTGCACCTAACCCTTAACTGTACCCCTCAATATCACACACACACACAAAAATTGTAAAAAAAAAAAAAAAAATAGTGTGACAAATGTATTTCTAGAAAAATCCTCAAAATTATTTGTCATCACTTATTAAACCTTCAAATGATAAGGCACTTAAATTATATGCCAGAAAAGCATTATTTAAAACGTTATTGTGACAATTACAATTTTGTAAGCATTTATGACTTTAAACATATGGGTGAATTTAAAGACGTTTAATTGACATCTAAATAAAACTGTAGGCAGTTTCCAAAGGACTCATTAACACTTGTAAAAATTACTGACCACCCCAATGAGTTTTTTTTATATAGGTGAATTATATCTACCGATATTAGAAAATAAAAATTTATAGTATAGTAATTCATTTAAAAATAAGCTATGACATATTATTATAAATAACATTTTATGAAACAAAACAACTATTACTTAAAAATAGTCTAGTGAGAAGAGTAACATTCTTTCAACACTAAACAATTTTTTTTTTTTTTTTTGAGATGGAATCTCACTCTGTTAACCCAGGCTGGAGTACAGTGGCAGGCTCATGGTCACTACAGCCTTGACCTGCTGATGATCCTTTTGCCTCAGTCTTCCAAGTAGCTGGAACTACAAGCATGTACCACCACACCTGACTAATTTTTGAATTTATTGTGGAGGTCTCGCCATGTTGCCCAGGCTAGTTGCAAACCCCTGGGATCAGGCAATCCTTTAGTCTAGGCCTCCAAGAGTGCTGGGATTACAGGCATGAGTCACCATGCCTGGACACATTAAACATTTTTTTTTTTAATGTCTGGCTTGATAGTACCTAACAGGATTCTCGTATGTGCTTCTGTATGCAATCCAATGCAATGTTTTAAGTGAAGAATATATTATCCTGCAGTGGTCATCTGTGATCTTCCGAATGTTGATACTTTTCATTATACTATATTAAAAAAATCATAATTTTTCATTTGAATAACAATTTTATAGGACATTGCTATGTTCAGTGGCAGAAACAAGTTTTTCAAAATTCTAATTTTTGCTTGAATGCTCACATTTTACAATTCCCAACAAATACCGTTAGAGTTGCTTTCTTTGAAGAGACAGGCACATATTGTTCATTTTCAAGAACATGTCTGCCAAATATACATGTCTGAAAACCAGAGGTTGGCTATTAGTTCTTCTTAAAGTAAAAATGGTATTCCAAGAAAAAAGCAGTAGGATCAGCTCACAACTCAAATAATCCCCCAAATGCTTCTCTTTCATACAACCATCATACTTTGGGATGTGGCACAAGTGCTTTTATGGTATTTTCTATTTCATCACATAGAATATTGAATAGGACATGCAGTCGAGGATGCAGATATAAGAATTTAAAGAAACCATTAAAAAAAAAGTACCTAACATCCAAATTGGCACATACATGCTTATGGTACGGTTTTTCTTACTCTGTTCTCATGAGGTACTGTTCATTCTTTCTACCTTTCCTTTGATTAAGTTCCTAAAATAGTCTACACTTATTTTCATTATCTTACTTTATTCCTAGCAGCTTGGCTTCCTTACCTATCACTGTAGTGAGTAAACTCTTCTTAAAGCTAGTAGGTCAGCGAATCCAAGGGCTTTCTCACGGCAATTATTCTCTAAAACCCCTTGAAGCACTTGGCACTACAAATCGTGCATCACTTCCCTCTTTTGGGGTTTGTGAATCACTTCTCTAGTACTTCTACCCCTTCTGATCATTTCTCTTACAGAATATTTTCTTCTACCTGCCCTGGTAGACACAGACGTTTCTTAAGGTTGTGCTCCTGCTCATCTTATGTTATTTTATGTTTTAATTTTATTACTGTTGAACATGCTCATAGTTTAAAGACTACAACTGTCTCCTAAGTCTTGTTATACTAAAAAAATGTTAAGTTATAATGAACCTGAGTCTGAATTATAGTTTTGCCAAGTATAAATAAAAATGTTGCCATGATTTTACTTAAGTAATTTTTACTTAAACTTCAAATAAAAAATTTTCCTTAAATTTACTGAAGTTAAAAATATTCAGAAAATATCTTGAGACTGAAAAACCCTTAATATTTCTAGTGATCTTGTTTAACTCATAGATGCTTTTTTGCAGTCACTAACTTACAATTAAACAATGTAATTACTAGGGTTATATAGTTAAATCCTTTACTCTTTCCAGCTCTGTAATCTTTTGTACAGTCTACTCTTCTGGGGAAAGTGGTGGTAGTGGCATGTGGACCTCTCCTGACACAGGAAGTCATGTCAAAAAAGAAAATGTGATTCACATAACATTAACCGTCTCTGCAATGCAGCAGTGATTAAGCAATATATCAGGAGTTAAGAATCTGAGGTTGAGCCACGCTCGGTGGCTCAGCCTGTAATCCCGCGCCTTGGGAGGCTGAGGTGAGTGGATTGCCTGAACCCGCGGGTTCGAGACCCGCCTGGGCAGGCGAAACCTCATCTCTACAATAAATCAAAAAAAATTAGCCAGGCATGTTAGCACACGCCTCTAGTTCTGGCTGCTCGGAAGGCTGAGGCGGAAGGATCGCTGGAGCCCAGCAGGTCAAGGCTGCGGTGGCCGGAAGCGGCCACTGCACTCCAGTCTGGGCGATGGAGTGAGACGCCAACTCAAAAAAAAAAAAGAAAAAAAGAATCGAGGTTGATAGGTTAATTTTGTGCCTTAGCAGATTATTTCAAATGTTCATTTCCTTTTTTTTTTCTTCTTTACTTCAATAGTTTTAGAGGGTACAACAAGTTTTTTTGGTCTGGGCTTTAAGGATACCCACCACCCCCACCTGTGCACATTATACCCAAAAGTGATTTTTCGTCCCTCTACCCCCTGAAATGTTCATTTTCTTCTCTGCAATAAAGGGGGACTACTATTTGTCTATGATATATTTTTATATATTAGCTACTCTTAATCCATAAGAGGCATACAAATAAGTCCTCATCTGGTATTACTCGCCATTTCTTCCTAATCTTCTCATGCCCACTTATAGACTAAAGCACTTTTAGAGAGGGTGGCTTTTGCCTGAATGATATGGATTTGCAAAGAGACAGGTCAGAGAAGGAAAGACTATTTGGAAGCAAAAATGACATGAAGTATGACAGAAAACTTGAAGATAATACCGATAGACTATGGAAAGTTGCGCAGGAACCAACAGACTGGTAAAAACTTTTAAGGTTAGCTAGTTTTATAAATTCGCTGTCTAACTGATGCCATGATTAGAGGATTTATAAAGCTTTGGAATTAGAAAATTTCTATAATGAAGCTTTCTTGTACACTCTTAATTTCTGAAGGAAACAGGGACTTTTGGTGTCTCCTATGTCCTCTTCCTAATGGTGACAATCCAGAAGCAGCTGCTCATTACAGATGGCTTTCTTACTTAGCTGTACCTCATTTTGCTAAGTCCAGTAAGAGGACAAATGAAAGTAACGTAATGTAATCGACTATTGTTAATTATTACTGCATACACTTCCTTATAGATGTATGCCTCTATAGGCATCTATAATTAATATTTACTAAAAGTTTACTTTTTTAGGATAACTTTCAACACACATGTTGCCTTATTGGTTACCTACCGAAGATCAAGACCTTGATTTTGCCAGATATTTTCCATAATGCGAATAATCTGAAGTGTTAGCATATCTTGTCGTAAATCTGTAATTTAAATAATACATGTTACAACTTACTGCTACAAATGTAAATTTAGGGATAATGCCATCATATTTTTTCAAATGGAAAACAAGCAAAAAAACTATATTTACTCTTCAAAGGATCTATAAGAAAGCAATCCTCCTGCCTCAGCCTCTCAAGTATCACTGGTGTGTGGCACTGCACCCAGCTCTTAATATTCTGATTTTTTAAAACACACTTCTAAAGTATCTGCATAAACATATCTGTATAACAATGTAGGATAAGTGAGCACCCATTTCACTAAAACCTTAAAACATTTAAGGTATTTATTTTTCTGACTCCTTAAATGTGAACATATATTAAAATACTAAGATCAACAGAATACAGAATTCACTGCTGAAATGTCATTTCCTATTGGAAGTCCACTCATGATTCTCCCCTTCTGCCCCATAGCCTCTCTAAATAAATAAAGACCTTCTTTATATGACTCCTTAGTAAACTACACTTTTGTTTTGCATCATGGTTGTAATTTTATTTTTATAATTATTTGTTTAAAGATCCTCTTTTCCCTGTTAGACTGTAAGCTCCAAGAAGGCAGGGATTTTGTTTTGATTATTGCTAAAATCTCAGGGCCTAGCACATAGAATATCTGTGGGATGAATGGATACTCACACAGCTAAGCAAATGATAGGTAGAAGCTAATTTAAAACAAAACAAAACAAAAAATCTTTATACAGGTCCACCGGTGTGGGAGTGGAGGGGAAGTAGAAAACAAACAAACAAACAAAAGCCACTTGACTTCAGGGCTTCTGATTCTAAGCCTAATATTTCTTTTCTTTCAATGATTATACAGTATATTCACATTGCAAAGGTTATGACATCTGCCTAAGAGTATATATTTTATCACATGCACGTATTCCTTAAATGGCTTTAGGTAGTCTTCATGGTTCATAAATATCCTGTGTATAAAAAGATAGCTAAATGCATGCACCATACGCTCATTAATACTCTTCCTTACCATCTCCATTTTTAAAGATGATCTCATTGTTCTGAAAGAGTAACTCTGACATGATGTCTGGGTTCTCCCAATTCAACCACAGTGGCCTTTTTGCAGAGGACATAATTCGACACTCTTCAAGCCTTTAAAACAGTTATAAACTTTACTAGGCACCTAAGCCTGTTGTTCTTTTACCCTCAAATTTATTTCAAAATAGATTTGATACAAGTATAGCTTTCTGAGGTATTTTGAAGTGTTATAAAGATTTGAGACTTCCTCCTCAATTTTTATTTAGGAATTCATTTCTAAGAAGTATAAAGGAAAAATAAATATTAATCTTTAAAAATTATTATATAGTTAATTGCAAATAAGTTTTCAACAAATATAAAGACATATCACTAGATTTACAGATATAACATTCCATTTCTTATCCTATGATACCAGAAATTCTGGCCACAGAAGTTTTTAAACTATTATTAAAGTAGTAAAAACTCATTCTGGATAAATACAGTTCTGATATTGAGATAATTTACTACTTGTATTTTGAGGATAGGAGAATGGGACAGAGAAATACATTTAATTGGACATCCCAATTATAACGGACATTTCTACTTTTCTCCAGATTGTACCCAGAAAAAGTACTTATTTAAATATTTCAATAGAACGCCCAAGAAAGTACTTACCTGAGATTTCCCAGTTGATGAGCAGGGTTGAGAGGAGACAGAAAGCCTTGCAGAGCATCCATGAAATCTGGCCGCCTCATCTGCTCAACTAAAAACTTCATCTGTACCTGATTTTAAAAAGTATAACAGTGGCAGGAAACTGATTTCATAAAAGGTAAAACTGACTGATCATCTATCTGCTTTACACACTAGAATCCCCATTTTGTGTAGTCTGTAAATCCATATCCTAGACTGGCTGCATTCTAATGAGAAGGGTTTTTACAGTACAGAGCAACAACACTCAGCTAAATCAAGTTGTCTCAGAATATAGCTACACCCATTCATTACATATTGGCTGCTTTTACACTGGAACAGCAGAGTTGAGTAGTTAAGACAGAGACCACATAGCCTGCAAAGTCTAAAACATTTACTATCTGGCCCTTTAAGAAAAAAAGTGCAGATCTGTGTTCTAGAGGAAAAACTAAGGAGAACCTGTTAGCTTAGCTTAACCTTAATTTTAGGCTTCTCAGAAAACACCATATTCACACTCTCTCTGCTGGTTAAAAAAGATTTAGTGAGGCTAAAAGAAACTGCTGGGGAAAGGACTTGTAAAAACATTTGTTACATGTCATCTCATACTATACTCAGGTTCTAGTATATAGCTAAAAAGAAATATCTCTTTTTAATCAATTCAAACCACAGCCTAGACTGCTGAGCTGTTATGCACTATCTAGCATTTTATTTTAGGAAACCTCTATCTATTGAAAATATAAAATCTGAGTGGAGGAAAAAGAGGTTTGGTGCTAGGAATTCATAAAAAAATTGAATTCATGCTGGAATCTTAGTAACAAACATTTTTAGTCTTCTTGCTATATGTAAGTGAATGGCTAGACAATCTAGTCATCACTGACTAGGTAACCTTTTCTCACGTAAAGGGTTTTCTTTTTCTATCACTGACAACTCTAATGTTAAGCACAGTGCTTCATATATGTTGTTACTCATTGGTATGATAAAACACAAAACCACTCACAGTAACTGCTTTTGTTTCTATGAATACGATTTTAGTTCCCTCTCAAAATCTCTTCTAAGACAATAAGATGTTGAGTACTAAATTTCATGTTCCAAATTAATCCACTGTACCACAGCCAATCTGTGATATCAAAACTCCAACTTAGAAGAATGCCTAGACAGGCACTCCCCAACTTACAATGGTTTGATCTGTGATTTTTCAACTTTATGATGGTGTGAAAGTGATACACTGAATATAGCAATGGTTTCTACTGAATGTAGAGACCATACTTCAAATTTTGATCTTTTCCCAGGCTATGGCTATGCAACATAAGATTCTCTCACAATGCTGGGCAGCAGTAGTGAGCCACAGCTACTGGGCAGCCACGCGACTACAAGGGTAAACAACCATACTCTACAGTGTATTACGTTCAGTGTTTTTTTAATATTGTGTTTTCACATCCCATCATGTCTATAAAACATCCATTTTTAAGTTGAGATATTTTCAATTTATGATGTGTTTATCAGGACATAACCCTAACATAAATGGAGAAACATTTGTATTTACAGAGTATCTAATATCTAGTTTCTTTTTTCTTAGCTCAGTTATATATAAATATAATAAATATGTTCTTTCAAGGCAGTTTAGTCCCCTCTTGCCCATAAATTCCAGTATCAGAAAGAGTACAGTTATTTCCTAATATCCTATATTTGAATTTATATACCACAACTTCAATAAAATCAACTCAGTTATACACTGTGTGACATTTAGATTAACACAGTAACTTTCTCTTAACATTTTTTTCAAGTCATATTAATAAAGCTATTGGAAAAATTCACTCAGACTACTAATTTACATTCTCTGTCCTTTGAGGACAAAGTACTAAACTGGGATTTTTAAAAATTTTCATTTCACTAGAGGTGAAGGACAATCTGACTTTTTACTGTAAAATATGGTGAATTTAGGATGTGATAGATTGAATAAAGGATAGGGATTAGGAAAAGGTCATGACAAATGTTTACATTGTATTTCGTTTTCTTTTTATTTGAAGTCTGGGCTCACTCTGTCACCAGCCTAGAGTGTAGTGGCATGGATCATGGCTCACTGGAGCCCTGACCTCCTGGGCACAGGTTATCTTTCCATCTCAGTCTGTAGCTGGGACTACAGGCATGCGCCACCACACCTGGTTACTTTTTTTTTTTTGTAGAAACAAAGTCTAGCTATGTTACGTAGGCTGATCTTGAGCTTCTGGACTCAAGTGATCCTTCCACCATGGCCTCCCAAAATGCTGGGATTAAAGGTGTGAGTCACCACCATGCTTGGCTATACTGTATTTCATCTTCTTTAGTTACACTAAGCTTGACTGCAGATGACTAGAGTATATGATATTTACTGCATGACTTAGAGTCCGTCCTTTCTTTCTATCTATCAATCTATCTATCTATCTATCTAAAGTCAGGGTTTCTATCTATCGATCCATCCATCCATCCGTCCGTCCATCCATCCATCTGTCTGAGTCAGGGTCTCGTTCTGTTGCCCAGGCTGGGGTGTCGTATCTAAAGTCAGGGTCTCTATCTATCGATCTATCCATCCGTCTGTCTGTCCATCCATCCATCTATCTGAGTCAGGGTCTCGTACTGTTGCCCAGGCTGGGGTGCAGCGGCATGATCATGACTCACTGCAGACTCCAACTCCTGGGGTCAAACAATCCTCCTGCGTCAGCCTCCCAAGTAGCTGGGACTACAGGCATGTACCACCATACATGGCTCATTCTTTTATTTTTATTTTTTGTACAGATGAGGTCTTGCTATGTTGCCCAGGCTGGTCTCGAACTCCTAGGCTCCTAGGCTCAAGTGATCCTCCTGCCTCTTCCTCTCAAAATGCTGGGATTACAGACGTGAGCTACTGGGCCTGGTCTCCATTTTAAATGTATAAGTATAAAAACTAATTTCTTTCCATTCATTTTTAGGTCATTACTAAGAGACAATCACAATAAAAAAAGAATAATTTTAAATTCTTAGGGCTACATAAAAGAGAAAGGAAAGGAAAATATAGGAAACATTTATTAGGCACCTTTGTTCTAGGGACCGTGTATGCACATCTCATGTAAATCTTCTCACAATGACCCTATGAAGAAAATATCGTTCCCGTTTTACAGATAAGGAAAAACGAGTCTAAGTAATGTGTCTAACACAACACAGCAGAGAGGCAGTGGAACTTGGATCTAAATCCCTATCAGTTTGATTCCAAGGACCACGATCTGCATATACACTGGGCTTCTAATCAGCCCTGGCCCCTAGAATGAAAAGAGTCTCAAAGAGTCACACACCTTTTGTGTTTCATCCTTCTTCTCCTGCTTGAGAATGTCAGTTAAGTTAATGAGTTTTTCCATTGCCTCAACTTGCCTATTCAGGTGCTTCAAATACATCCCACAGGCACGACAATAGGACTCCAAAAGCAGGCCAAACCTCTGGCTAACTGTTTTATTGTGCATCTCAGACCTAAAAGAACAGAGCAAGATTAAAAACACACACACACAGTATTAAAATGAATATACAAATCATCTTTGTTAAGAAAAAATTTTTTAAATGGTCTCAATCTAATAAATGTTACAATCATGCAAACAGTAATATTATCCAAAATCTATCATTTAGAAGAAAAATAATCAAGAGTTTCAGGTAGTTTCTGAATATGCAAATTTAATAAACAACTAGTTTATAGTTTATTTTAAAAACTTTTCATTCACTGATCTCAGCACAAGATATGAAACCATGGAAAAAGGAAATGGTGCACAAAAATAGTAAAATGAATAAGGCTGGAACAAGGAGTTCAGTGAGCACTATTTGACTCTTCTGGTGCACATGTCTATACTTTCCATTTCAATCTGACTTCTTGGATCCATTTTTAATTTCAGCATTAAAAAAAGCATATTAGACACAAATCTGTTTCTAAATTTATTAAAAAATATGGCTTATGACCTCTAACTGTGAGCACTAGATATATCACATTCTGCAAAATATATATTTTTCTTTTTTCTTTTTTGACACAGGGTCTTACTCTGCCACCCAGGCTGGAGTGCAGTGATGCAATCATGGCTCACCTCAGCCTCCAACTCCTGGGCTCAAGTGATCCTCCTGCCTCAGCCTTCTGAGCTGAGACTGCAGGCATGTGCCACCATGCCTGGTTAATTTTTCTATTTTTTTCGCTTTGTTGCCCAGGCTGGTCTGGAATTGCTGTCCTCAAGTGATCCTTTCGCCCTAACCCCCTGAAGTGCTAGGATTAAAGGTGTGAGCCACCACACACAGCTATTTTTTATTCTTAGTTAGCCTTTTTTTTCTAATAAGAAACATGGGATTTTGTTATTCTTGTTCTGAATTTCAAGGTAAGATTTTTTTTTCTTTACTTTGGGATATTTTAATCCAGACATACAGTGAAACCTACAGCAATATTCATCTGGACCTAGCAAATTTTACTATACTTAAAGTATAATCAAAATCTTTGAAAATATTTCAGCTTTCATTCATGTACAAAATTCAGTTTTAAATTTTACTGCTTATTTAATTTCAAAGAGAAAAGTTAGAGAAGAAGCTCATCAGTATAGAAAACAAACACAAATAGAAGTACACAAGTAATACATATTTACACATCAATTAAGAAAACAAGTAATAGACAGCTAAGGATTTTAATGGTAAAATAATTTGACTTACTTTAAATGCCAAAAGAAAAAGTGCCCAATCCTTTGATTAGTCAATGCTTTCTTGAGTAAAAATCTCACAAGCAGGTTATCCAAATACTGTTCATATTTTAAGACCTAGGTGATTCAAAAAACAAAGAAAAGAAAACCAAATAAAATCAGGATCAGTTTATGCATGCCTGGATCTAAAGAAAATTTTTCAGAGAGAAAGTAGATACTACTGGTAATAATGCTGATTAAAAAAACAACATAAAACTAGTAAATGCAACAGATTTTGGAAGCTGCATGGATCTGGAATAAATCATTACTCTGATTAAACATTATTTACTATTTATAATATTTTACCTGTACTAGTTGAATTAGGTACTGAGAAAGTTTGTCATCTGTTAAATATTTTTCCAAGCACCGAACAGCAAAACTTCGAACCATGGGATCTGGGTAATTACAGTCCAGAAGCTCCATTGCCTGCTCAGGTTTGATTGGAGGCCAGTCTTTAACCAAGCAGTACATCTGGGTAGGAGAGAGACAATACATCAGATTTAACAAGTAGAGAGTTGTGAACAAGCTCTCTAAAACACTGTCTTGACTTCTGGTTTTAAAGTTAGTCTAGATTAAGATCCTGTTTCAGTTCTAATTAGCTTTACCTGTGGAAATTATTTGAATGCTATTTTTCCTACTGTACTGCCATTAATTAATGTATTTAAGACAGCCTATTTTTTATCTCTTATATTTATGGAGACTTTTTGAGAAAAAACAATCTGAGTGGCATACCAATTGTGTGCAACAGTTATTTAGAAATCTCAAATATGCATTTACCTGGGCTACTTCATCTCTAGAATTCCATTTAACGGACAGTAGCAATTTAGGCAGAATCTCGGGGATAGTCACACAATAGTGTCTGTGCGAGAAAGACAAAGTAAAATAAAAAAACACTCTTGCATGATATTCAAAAGGTTTAGATGTCTAACTTTTCAATTGTGAAATTTTTAAGATGTTCCAAGCTTCTTACCATTACTAGCCGTTTTTAAAATCAAAAGAGATCAGTGTTTCACACATAGTTGTATTTTATGTACACACATAGTTTCACACAGTTACAATTACAAAGATGAAAGGCAAATCCAAATGGAGGATAAGTATTTAAATTTAGTGGTCAGATAAGAAAAATTATGGATCTATGTTATGTCACTCTTTATACAGTTCATGTTTTTCATCTACTTATGCAACATGAATTAGAATCACCACTTATACTGTGGTCACTGGACAGACTTTATGTTTTAATGAACTTTCTGCAGAAATGCAGCGCAACCCCTTGATTTAAAAATACCAGTGTCACTTATCAACAGTGGGATAATTTCTTCTTAAGTAAAAACAAGATATTACACTATTACTTTAAGGAAGTGTAAGAAAAAAGAAAAACGGAAGAGAACTCCTAAAAATTACAGTATCTAGAACAACTAAATTACAACTAAGTTGACCTAAAAACCACAGGGTTTTTTAAATCTTGAATTTTATTTTTAAAAATCCTCAAAAAAAGTTCTATCAATAATTTAGAATTAAAAAAAGGCTTCCACATGCAAAGTACCAATGCAGCATGAATTTCTAGAAATATTTATCTATATCCACAGTTTTACAAAAGGCAGTATTTAAAATTTAAAAATCATGTAACTTGTGCTGAATTTACTCTACGAGGTATGGCAAAAATATAGCCAAAATTAGCCAAACTCAGTTCTTTTTTCTGTAATAAAGAAAAAAACCAGAGACTCTTCATCTTAATACACACCTATGGCTCCATAGAAAGTCCTTCTCTTGCTCAGTGATTTCAGATAGAGGGTCTCGTGTACAAATTGCTCGGAGCTGTTCTTTGTCATTTTCTCTTAATTCATTGTCTCTGGCTAGTCTGTTACTCTGTAAAATAAAGTAATACTTAATGTGGTTTCCTTTACCATATTCCTCACCCAGCCCCCAGATTTATGAGTGATCTACAAAAAAGGCAAAACAATTTTCAATAAATCTTACATTGCTTATTAACTACTGCAAAATAATTTATCCTCATTACAAGACTTCATTTTTGGGGAGAGGGAAAGACCAACTTAAAACATAGTATTTGTGGAAAAAATTCAATAATTTACTTTGTTAATATTACCACCAACCACAGTTAAAACAGTAACTGCCAAAGTTAAGGAGAATACTAGATTGGGATATGAGGGATAGTAGTAAACAATCTATCTTCCCAATGAGGCCCCTTCCTGGTAACCAATTAACTTATCTGCTGTTGTTCCTGGCATAAGAAACAATAAAACAGTACAATAAAAATGTAAACTCTTTCATGTTCCTTGCCTTAACATATCCATATAATTGCTGCAAAGCTTTCAAATTTAAAACATAAAATTAAGGGGAAAGAAACTCCCTCATTACAACACTGTATACCAAATACTAGTAAACTAAAAAGAATATAACCTCTGTGCATTTTATGGAGGTAAACAATAAAACAGAATAGTATAGGGCAACCTCTTCGGGTCCCCTCCTACTGTGGGTGCTTTTCTGTCCTCTTAATAAATCCTGCTTTCTAAAAAAAACAAAAACGAAAAAACCAGAATAGTATCTACATGTATTTTATGCATTCATGACACACCTAACTTTAAACTTTCTTCAGCATACCTATGCTATGCAGTTTGTGATTTTTTTCAAGTTGTTATAAATTTCCAAAAAAATTTCCAATATGTATAATGAAAAAAAATCCACATATAAGTGAACTTGAGTAGTTAAAACTTAACTTCAAGGGCCAACTGCAATCTTATATTTCTGTTCTTATTTATTGAATGTTTGTTTTCACCACTAAACTGTATGCTCAGTGGAGGTCTGTTTACTTCAAGACTTGATTACCTAGTTCCTATCCCGGTGCTTTACATATAGTCAGCATTTATAAATATTTGTTAAATGAATGAAGGCAGGCTAGGGCTCTGAAAAAGCAGAACTGCAGTGAAAATATTAGCATACAGAGAATTTTATTCTGCTGCAATACTGGCCCTGGTCCTGGAGCTCATCGTGTCTATCAACTAAAATACATGGAACTTTTTCCATACAAAGAGTATTACTCAAATCCACAGGTTATGAGAGACACTTAGCAAACTCAGTGATTTGTCTTACCAGTCCTGCATGGGAATAACTAAATCCTGCTTCACGGGATACAGACCAATTGGCATGCTCTTCAATCACTGACATGTCTGGAAACTTAACCACACTGCTGAACCAGTCAAACTCCAACTCTAAGCATGGAGTTTCCTAAGAAATGGAAGAAACGTTATGATATATATTGTGCTTGGCTGTTATTTAAAAACATTTAATTTATGATAATAAAAGCCTTACTTTATTTGGATTTGATCCAGTAACACCAATAGGGTTCAGCAGATCTTCTAATCCATGAGGTACTGGCCAGAGATTCAAAGCCATTTTCCCAGATACTAGAGTGTCAGTGTAATCAAACAAGTTTATATTTCCCCATGCCAATGGACAGTGTTCCTTAAAACACAAACAAAAAAATTCACTAGTCTATGGATTAAATTATAAAAGACATTTACTTTTTTTTTTTTTCAGTTAGAGTCCTCTGTCACCCTGGTTGGAGTGCCATGGCACACACACTCACAGCTATCACAGTCTCAGCCTGCTGAACTCAGGTAATTCTTCTGCTTCAGCCTTCCCAGTAGCCAGGACTACAGGTGCGTGCCACCACGACTGGCTAATTTTTTGGTTTATTATAGAGACTAGGTCTCACCAAGTTGCTCGGGCTGGTCTTGAAGCCCTGGGCTCAAGCAGTCAAGTCTTCTTGCTTTGGCCTCCCAATGTGCTGGGATCACAGGATGTGATCACAGTCACCATGCCAGGTGGTAAAAATTTAAATTTAAGTAGTTTAAATTATAAAACACTTTTCTTCCCTGAAAAGGAGAATTCAACAATTGTCTCTATAATAATAGGAATATAATATCTACAAAGAGTCATGTTGATTTTTCAAAGTTTAAGCACTTTCTTTCCTTTTTCCCATGATAAATTACATGTATTTTCCTTAATTATAAGGAAATATGAATCACAGCAAGTATGACAGATATTTGCATGTAGTCATTAAAACTGCATCAATATTAACTCAAAACATACTGACTCATCCTAACTAAACTCCTGAAGCGCCTGCAAAGTATTCTTCCATGACATATTTATTAAAAATTTAAAAATAGATTTATTAATATTTTCTTAAATAGACAAAAATGTCCATTTTGTGAAATAATTCAATCGCAGTGTAGAGGTAGGCTTAATTGTTCTTCCTGAAATACTTTACCTCTTTAGCACCCTTTCGGCCTTTAACAGAGCAAATAGAAAGGCAAAGCCGTGCGGCACGAGGAAGATCAGGAATGTATATATCATAATTCAGCCATTCATTCCACCTATGTAAAATTTAAAAAAAGAATTTATTAAATAAAGGTCTTATCTGGTGTATATAAACAACTACTACAAATCATTAAGAAAACGATAAACCAAATAAAAACAGGTAAGAGACAGATGGGAACAGGCACTTTATAGGATCACATCCACACGGCCATTGAACATGAAGCAGTTAATATTATTTGTCATAAAGAAAAGGCAAATTAAAATCTCACTGAGAGATCACTATACCTGAGAAGAGCTAAAACTATAAAGATTAGTGATGCCATACTGTCGTGAGGCTATGTATAATAGGAAATCTCATCATTATGAGTTGGGGTGTAATTAGTTACAACCAATGTGGAAAGCATAATGTACTAAAAGTGAACATAAGTATACCACATGATCCACCTCCACTTCTAGGAATAAAATGACAAAATGTGCACATTTTTAACAGCAGAATTACTTATAATATCCCCAAACTGCAAACAACCCAATGTCCAACGGTAGAATATTGTGGTATATTTATATAATGGAATATTACATAGCAACAAAAATTAAATAGTCACATAATAGGTGGAATCTAAGAAATATAATATTGAGTAACAAAAGCTAGACACAAAAGAACACCTATTCTCTGAGTTCATTTATATAAAATTCAGCAACAGGTAAAATTAATCAATAGTGTTAGAAGTCAGGATAGTGGTTACTTTGGGAGAAGAGACAATTAACAGATTGGGAACAGGCATAGAGGGGCTTTTGGAGTATTGGTCAATGTTCTATTTCTTGACTAGTGTAGTGGTTACAGGGGCATTCAATTTGTGATAATTCACAATGCAATTATGATTTATATAGTTCATGCATGCTTCACTAAAAAAGCTAAAACCAAAACATAATTTTGTTTATAAAAAGTCAAACAGAATGAGATTTCCCATTATGATTATGCTTAATTACTCTTATGCATAATATAATTTTATTCAGAAGATCCCACTAATCTAAATAAATCAGCATGTAGATAAAATGATGGCCGGGCCCGGTGGCTCAAGCCTGTAATCCAGCACTTTGGGAGGCCGAGGTGAGCGGACTGCCTGAGCCCATGGGTTTGAGAACAGCCTGGGCAACTTGGTGAGACCTCATCTCTACAAAAAATCAAAAAATAAGCCAGGTGTAGTAGCGCGTGCCTGTAGTTCTGGTTACTTGTAAGGCTGAGGTGGAAGGGTCGCCTGAGCCCAGCAGGTCAACACTGGGGAG
>CAUYQG010110214.1:0-21883 GCA_963574415.1 Tarsius wallacei | reverse complement strand
TTTGGTTGATTGGTTGAAACTCATGAAAAATGTCAACCATTTTGTTTTAAACAGCATTCCATTAAGAAACACTTTTCTCTTTTTTTTTTTTGAGTTAGAATCTCACTCTGTCACTCAGACTGGAGTGCAGCGGCCGCTCCCGGCCACTGCAGCCTCGACCTGCTGGGCTCCAGCGATCCTTCCGCCTCAACCTTCCAAGTAGCTGGAACTACAGGCACGTGCTACCACACCCGACTAATTTTTGATTTATTGTCGAGATGAGGTCTCGCCAAGTTGCCCAGGCGGGTCTCAAACCCGCGGGCTCAGGCAATCCACTCACTTCAGCCTCCCAAAGCGTGGGATTACAGGCTGAGTCACCGAGCCCGGCTAGGAAACACTTTTTTCATAATTATTGTAAGAATTTATCGCTGGATCATTGGCTCTACAAATAGACTCCTAGTTAAAATAAAAGATTCAGGAGAAAAACATCCTGAAAGCAGCAGACTTGCCTGAATTTGTTATGAATGCTATAGTTTCTTAACTAACAGTATTTCTTGTGTGTACCTATGGCTTTTAATTAGCTTGTATCAGGGTTAGCGTAGTAAAACATGTAGAAGGGCCTTAATTATAAAGAATTAGGCCATTTAGGGAAATAATATGGAGAGTGGGGCTCTAGAAAACATTGCCAAATTTTTCAGAAGGATCCTGAAATACAGATTTTTATATAAGTTAGTTTATAACTAATTAAAATTGTTCTAAAAACATCTTGTGACCATCACTGTATTGGGAAAAATATGCCTGTGAAATATATTTGGCCCACAGGTCTCCATTTTATAGCCTCTGCCTTATAGAAGAAGACTTCGATATCTATTTAAAGATTTAAATTATTTCTGAATAAAGTAAATAATGAGAGAAAGGAAGGAAGGCAAGAAAGGAGGAAATGAGATATTTTTAATAAGTACAAAACTAGTTATCTAGGTTATATTTTTAGTTTAAACTAAGATCAAAGAGAAATTTACTGTCCCAAGAATAATTTTCATATGCTTTAAAGCATACTTACAGCAACATCAACCATCTGAATATGCATGACTGGGAACTCAACAGAATGAGTGTGTGTAGGGCGTAGAGAGCCAGTGAATTGTAGACGAGAGCCTAGTGATTCTCTCTTAAACTGTTAAGGAATGTGCAGCAGGAACAAGAGACAACTGATACTGAAGCAAAATCAGACTGTAAGAACATAGCAATCTGAGGACATCATTGGCCCATGGAAGCATTATTGTACTAAAACCATAATTTGTCTCTTATATTGATTATCAAGAAGAGGTTAAATTGTTTGAAACACTCAGATGTTTTAAATATCCTCCTGCCAATAATATATCCAGTATACAATAATTATAGGAAATGCAGAAAATATAGAAAAGTTATATATAGTATTTATTTAAAAGCCAAGAATAGGTAAAACAAATTTTATAATTTTCTGTAAGTAATTAAGTAGAATTTGGCAATTCTTCGTTTCCTAATAGCTGGTTTCCAAGTTAGTCTAATTTTAGTCTAAATAAAAAGAATATTGGTTGACTCAGATAAGAAAGTACCAAAAGTAAGGAAGCCATAGGGTTAGTTATGACAATGACTTGGTGATTTGTTTTCAAGGACTCAGTATGTCTTTCTTGTCTACTCTTCTCCCCAGTATTGCCTTTCTCCCAACACTATAATTACAGAATGAATGTAACAAAATCCTATTGCAAATGAAAGTTTAATCATGGTATACCCTTGTGCTTAATTCTCTCCGTGGCCTTCCAATAACCCTTCAGATAAAGGCCCAAATCCTAAACAAGAATGCATAATTTGTTTCCCACATAACAGTTGCAGTCATGAATATGTGTTTCCTCTTTTCATCCAAAGTGAGAAGAATGATCTTCTCTTGGCTTTCTCATGAGCAATATAGCTTCTTTTTCCTAAGGAGTTCCCATTCACCCCTGCCTCAGTGTGCTCCTCATTGGCCTAAATTTGTTTAATTCTAAATATACCCAACCTAATCATTGGCAAGAGGGATGAGCTTACCATAATGGATTAGACTAATTGTGGTCTACCCTTGCAGCTCAGGACAACCAGCTTCCCCCGAAGCACATTGACTACTGAATATGGATATAGAAATCAAATCATTAGGAAGAAAGAAGTATTGACTAGGCACTCTTATGGTCCACTACAGGTGCATTATGGATTATGTGTTATCTGAAATTTTTACTTATGTGAAACACCACCTTCCCCTATCGGGCCTGTAAGTATGAGATTGAGTCCCTGGTGAAGCTACTCTCTGTTTCCTTTGTTTCAGCACTTTCATTAGCAGAGCTTTGTAGCTTCTGAATTGAAGGTGTTTTTTCCAAAAATTCTTGTCATTTAATAGATCCTCTCTGTAGAATAAACTATGTGGACCATGAGTTGGAACAAATGTAGTTTAGGAAAATACGGTTTCTTTATTGTTACTTTTAAAAAATGAATATTCTCTTTCTGCTCTTCAGAGGATTTTTGTACCATCATATCTGTAGTAAATAATATCCTTATTGTTTGATTATAAAGGTGTAGTATAATTTATGGGATCATTTACATAGTGAAAAAAAATGCTGTTTTTAGAGTTTTAAAAATCTTTGTATAGAAAATGATGATTACTTAAGCACCTATCATTTTGACTAAAATGTTTAACCAGCCAGCCATATATTTTATTTCTTTCAGTTGTTATGTTTCTGAATATTAGCCAAATATTTTGGTATCTGGGTCACACAGTCATTACAAACAAATCTAGGCCAAAACGGTTTATGCTTCTCAGTTGCCAGCTTAGCTCTGTCTTTGACCATGCTTTGACTTTTCATCATTTGGTTCCTTTTCAACTAAACTTTATTTACTTATATCTTCACAGTACTGTGTTAATTCTTTGTGTAGAACTGGTCTCCTTTCCTTCTAATCTTAAATCAAGGTAACAAAGCAAACAAATGACTATGCTCTTGGCTGCTATGTTTTAGATTGTTACTGTACAAAGGATCACACATGTTAAATTACCTACTGCAGTGCTAATTATTGCGAAACTGTGTTTAAAATGCTAGAGAGACTGTTTTGACACTTCTGGAACGTTTTTTAAAGATCCAACCTCTATGCAATTTGCTATTGATAGCTCAAAACTCCTAAAGACCCTATGAAAATGTAAGTTATAAAGTTTTTCCGCCTTTTCATACTAGGTAGTTTAGCAACTAAGTAAAATGAGGAGTCTCACATTTATGATATAGAGGAAAGGGTAGGGAGTAGGAAAGAAGAAAGAAGTAAACTGGAGTAGCAGAAATTTCGCCTTCACTTATTGAGTGCTTTAAGTTCTAAAATTCCATTTTGAAAATTTCTTTTAACTTTGGAAAGGGTATATTTATTGTCAACTTGCTTTTTATAAAACAGGACCTAATAATAATATAAAAAAAAAAAAACAGGACCTATCGTTTTCCTTTTCTTAAAGTTAAGTACTGTATACCTTTTGGAAATTTTAATATGGTTTTTTCCTCTAAGTTTATAATGCTTGACTTCATATACTCTGTCCTATTTGTATAGAATAAAATGATAGCATAGATACTTACAGAAGATTTCTAGAAAAATTAGCATCTAGAATCATTGGATGTAAATTCAGTTATTAAATTTTCCAGATAATCAGTGGTTATATTCTTTGATTGCTGGAGCATTCATCTCGGCTATTGTAAGTGACTTGGGATTATTGATGAGTATTTGTTAATAGTGTCTTTAGAAACGACTGAGGTATATCATAGGATTATTTGTCCTTCAAAAAACAATTCTCTATAGCTATTGTTGCTTTGAGTTTTTGTAAATAATTCTCAGTTTTTCAAAGCTTGATATTAATTTGTACTACTATGCGGAGAAGGTTATCTGTGAGTGAAACTGTTCTTAGTAGATGTAAAGAGCACTTCAAGAAGCAGAGTACTTGGGCTTAGGATGTTTGCTTTTACTCCACTTATCACCTCCCCTCTACCCCATCTCCCTGTCCCTTTATGCCCTAGCCTCTTCTTTATCAGAGTATTCGGCAGTGTTCCAGATAGTTATTGTAAGAAGGATGAGCTTAGACTTGAGAGCTGGACAAACATTATGGGAATTATAACAGGCTCATTTAATAGCTCTGGGACCTTAAGCAAGTTCACAGCTATAAAATGGGTATGTTATACCTATCTCTTAGGATTGTGAATAAGGATTTAAAATAATGAGTCAGAAATCTAGTGGAGGAGGTATTTTAACAAAATGCTAGTTCTCTTTCCTTATACTTTAAGATGAATGACCCACTAACTTTTGAAATGGTATTTGCCTATTTGACTATTTTAGTATGATGATGTAAGAAGTAATGAGTCTTTGTACCTGTACAGGGTGACAGTAAGGGCCAAGCAGGAGAGGCGTAATCCTTATATAAAATGCAAGCCAGCGACACTCTTGTATTTGTCTGTTCTCTTTTTAGTCAGTCACTTAAAAAAAAGCAAAAACGAAAACCAAAAAACAAACAAATGCTGTACATTTTAACATAAAATAAATTATGATGAGCCATTTTTAGCCTCTTGTGTCCTGTCATATTATGATTGATAGAGAATGACCAATTGAACTGTATCATGTGTCTCATCTCAGAACATGTACACATTTTGGGAAAATAAATTATTTAGTGTAAATTGGGGGGGAGGAAGTAATGAGTCAGTATCTCTAAAATATGATAGCTTTTATGATTGCTTTAAAAATTACGCAGAAATAAATGTTATGTGACAAAATGTTATTGATTAATTTGTTTGATCAAATGAATGAAATTTGCTGGAATATCTTTGGCGTCTGAAAATATAAATTTAGACGCAAGAAAAATATTTTTAATTAATGTGGGAAGCAACAGTTTTGTTTTGTTTTTTTGGTTTTCTTTTTTTTCCAGCCAGTAAGTCCAATCATGTTAAACAGACAAATGCTGTTTTTAATGCAAGTATAAATGGTAACATAGAAACCATATATATACTTTAAAGAACCCCACAGAGTTCTTAAAGCCATTTTGCATTTGCAAAATGTATTTGCTGCAGCAGTGGTATGCCTATTACAGTGAGCTTCGGTAGCCTGAAATAATACTTCATAGGTGCTCTGGTAAATCACGTCTGTTGTCATGAAATTCTGTAATTTTTCATACCCTTTACTTAACCCATTCACAGATCAGTTGTAAGATATAATTCTTTTAATAAGTATACTACATATCTAGCACTGTTGAGTTTTGATAGTACCAGAGAGAGGATTGGGTGAGGTGCCTATGCCTGTAATTCCAGCATTTTGGGAGACTGAGGTGAGAGGATCACTTGAAGCCAGGAGTTCTAGACCAGCCCAGACAACAAAGCAAGACCCTGTTTCTACAAAATAGAAAAATTAGCCAGGCATACTCGTGCATGCCTGCAGTCCCAGGAATTCAAGACTGAGGAGAGTAGTAACTGTGCCACTGCACTCTAGCCTGGGTGACAGAGTGAAACCATGTCTCAAAACAAAAATTAAAATAAAGAAATTAATTAAAATTAAAATTAAAATTAAAAAAATAGAACCAGAGTGGAAAAAAAAGCATGGCCTCTGCCTTTAAAGAGCTGTTTCACAGTAATATGAATCACTTGATTGAGAAGATCCATACATGTAATGAAATGGAATATTAAAATTTTTTTAAAAGTAGGGTTGCATTGAATGAGAATCAAATATATGATTGTTATTTAAAGCCTTTTTATATGTAAGATTAATGATATGAAAACTAAAAGTTCAGGCTAACAAAACAAGTATTCTCTCTTCCAAAGGAAGTAAATTCATTTTTTTGTTACTGAAGTTTGTCTACAAGTACTTGATAATTTTATTTGTATTGAATATAGCAAAGCTTTATTGATGATCGTTTTATGAATAGGCTGATTTTGTAAATATTTTATGTTGTAGGCTATATTAAAATACACTTGTATGTTCTGCTAAGTATAGAGAACATAATTTAATATTTAATTTACACCCCAGATTACCATCATTTATAGGCATTCTGTGTATTAAACTGTCTTGCCTTTGCTTTCTTCCTCAGTAACACCTGCCTTTTGATGTATTATAAAGGAAAGGTAATTGCGAGCTGGTTGACTCTAGCAGATGAGAGCTGATTAACCTGAGGATAATGTTTGCACTTTGACACTTGCTGGTCTTTGCTCAAATGACTGTCTACCTTTGCTCCTGCAGGTTAGCTCTCTATGACCACCCCTAAGCTCACTTTTTATAGCTTTTATTGTCTACCATCTTCTTCATCCTGAATGTACCAGGAGTGAATAGGAAGTTGCCAGAAAAAACGGGCTTAAATCATCTTTGATACTTATTTTTTCCTCACAGCCAATTGATTAATTTAAATAATCCTTTAGAGTCCTGTCTCTGCCCATTTTCAAAGCCAGGGTTATACTATCATAGTATGTCCCATCATGCATATCGTTGCCAAAACAATTTTCCTGAAGTACTAATTAGATTTATGAGCAGAGAGTGATAAAGTCATCCTTTCCAGGGTTGGCAAATACTTAGTATACGTTCTATCCTGAAATATCTGTAGAACTTCCAAGTTTCTGCTTTCTGTTCACACTATTTTCTTTGAACAGAAGTGCAGTTGCTCTATATCTATACTAATCTCAGTTATTATGGGTTCTCACAAAGATCTTTTCTCTTCTTTGAAACTTTCTTGTCGACCCTAACTAAAATCTCTTCTCTGAACTCCCAGCTCATACTAGTCATTTATCTGGAACAGGACTTCTGTGTTACTTGGAAGAAGTTAGGGGAGATTATTTTCTCATTGAGTGACAGTCCAGGAGAATTTCATGTCTTATACTTCTATCCCCTTTAATATTTAGTAGAACATACCACATATAGGCAACATTCAAATATTTGATAATTGCTTTGCTCACAAAAAAATTGTGTAGAATTACTAGCTTGTCTCTACCCAAGAAGAAATAAAATGTGTAAGTGTCTTCAACTTTTTGTTAAGCCCAGGACCCCTTACTTATTTTTGCATCCTACCAATCTTGAGTAGTAGTGGTGTCATCGGAAAATAACTATTGGCTTTGGGGATAAGTTGTATGTATTTTTTTAGAGGAGAAAGTAAAACTGCCAGTGGGCTTCTAAAACTGAAGCTTTTTTCTGTTGTAAAGTATTTTGCTGCTTGTTACTGTATTCATAAGATTGTATTGATATGGTATGAGCAATATATTGCATATTTTTCCATGTTTTTTCTTTTCAATGCAGCATTTTCAAACTTTGGTGTGATATTGAATTAGAATCTCTGGGAGTGTGGCCTAGAGCTCTGCATTTTTACTAAGAATCAGTTGAGATGCTTATGAAAATGATGATAGTGGTAGTGATGGTAGTGGTGATTAGGATGACTGTAATAGCTCTGCTTTTGAAAGCTTATGATGTGCTTGGTGTACTCTTCTAGGCAGTTTGCAACTATTAATTTTCCAAAATGTTCACAAGAAGCTTGTGTGGTTAGATGCTAATGTTGTCTTCATTTTTCAAGTGGAAAAACTGAGTTAGAGATAAGTTAAATAATTTACTCCCAAATAACTTTCTTACAAACATGATAAGTATCCATGAAAAGAATGAGGCATATTTCTTTGGAAGATTTTTGTTTAAAAAACCACTTTCTAAAGGATTGTTGTAAATAATGTGAATAATATGAATGTTATCTGGTTCTTACATAAATTGGGATAACAGTATACTAGCTCTATATACAATACTTCAACAGCTAGGTCGAAATATACATACTTGCTATTGCTTTTAGGAAGCCTCTTACAATTCTAGGCAAAGAAGTAGGTGCACACACACAAACTTAGCACATCGAGGAAAACCTTGAAATAATACACTTTCTTTAAAAAACTCACATTTTCAGAAGACTTCCCTTTATACATACATGCGTAGACATACACACAGGTACACACACATATATTTACTATATTTATGTAGTCATCCCTCAATATAGTGTGGGGATTGGTGCCAGGACACCCTCAGATACCAAAATCTGAGGATCCTCAAGTCCTTGATATAAAATGATGTATCATTTGCATATATAGCTTAGCCATAGCCTCATGTATACATTAAATCAACTGTAAATTATTTATAATATCTAATATTAGTGCACATGCTTTATAAATAGTTGTTAAAGTATAATTTTATTTGTATTATTTTATTGTTGTATTGCTCATTTTAAATTTTTTTCTGAATATCTTCTGTCCGTGGTTGGTTGAATCAGTAGGATGTGGAACCTGATGTTGCTTTGTGACCTAATGGAATATAAAACTCCTTAAGTGTATATTTTTTGTTTTAAAAGCATAAAGTAAACTTGGTCTGATATGGTAGAATATTTATTGTCTTTTAAATAATAAATGGTAAGACTATTGTATGCCCTTTTAGCTTGTAGACGTAGGAATCAGGAAGGTGTGTGAAAGTGGTGGCTGTGGTAGTAGTGTGGTGGAACTAATTTGTTTAACATCACTGCCAGTTTGAAAAAGTTTTGGTGAATGATTTTAGGCGTGGCCTAATGAGTGCTCTGACTTGAGACTAGCTGGACTAAAAAAGCATGTTGTGCTTTACTAGAAACATCTTGTAAATTGTGACTTTGAATAGACGATGGAATCTAAATTGAGTTAGTGGACAATTTTTATCCTTACAACTAAATGTAAACAATGTTTGAATTATTTCTATTTCTTTTTATAAAAATTTCATCTGTTTAATTTACTTTTAAAATTAATGTTGTTTTTGATCGACAAATCATAACTTCATACATTATGGGGCAATGTGATGTTTTGATATATGTATACAATGTGGCATGCTTAAATCTAGCTAAGTAATATACCTGTCACTTCACTTACCTATCACTTTTTATGCTCTGATGTTTGAAATTTACTCTCATTATTTTGAAATATGATTATTTCAAAAATTTGAAATATATTTATTTCTTATTATTTGAAATATATATTATTATTGTCTTTAGTCATCCTACTGTGTAATATATTTCAAACCCTATTCTTCCTGTCTATATGAAATTTTTATCAACAACTCCCCGTTCCTTCCCATAGTCTTAGGATGAGTTATATTACCTGAAGCAGTCAAGATAAGCTGTGTTTCTGATGCTGTTCACGTGGCATGCTTAAATTGTTAGACAATCCTATAAAAATTGGTGCCAGGAAGTGAAAGAAAAATAGATATGATGCCATGGAAAATTCCAGGGAATTATCTTTTTAGAGAGAGTTTTGGTAAAATCTTTACCTATTTTTCAAACTCATGTTCTTAGTCTTTAAGATTTTGGCGTAAGATTGAGTGTCTGCCTTAAAGCTGATAGTGCTAAAAGGTAGGTATCAGGTTTCTTTCTCTAACTGTATAATTTGATTCTTTGCATTTTCTGGGACTGATGATCTGAATGTTTGAGATTTAGCATGGAGGTTAAAAAGTTGAAATTTTCCTAATAAAATTATGTATCTTTCTAAAGTATAACTATTTCTTTCTTTGATGTAGTAAAACAAGAATGTGTGGTTCTTAAGGGGACTCAATTTTGTTGCTTATTAGTTGTGTGACTTTAGGCAAATAATGTCATGTTACCAGACCCATTTCATTCATTTGATAAATTCTAACACCCTTATAGGAGAATCAATGGAATATATTTAAGATTATACAAAAACACAAGTCGTTTGCTTCTCATCAACTTCTGGAACGTGATACTAGCTTTCTTGTGTAGCTGTGTTATCCATAGTGTTATTTGCACCAGGGTAACCATTCTGTGCTTTTTGCTTCATGATTTTATTTATTTGATAGTGACTTTTCAGTATATCTCCTGTATTAACAATTATATTACTGCCATGATGATAATCATTAGGATGAGTGAAATGAACATATTTGAATTGCTTCTATTTGTACTGAAAGCTGTATTTATCTATCTCTATCTATTGATCTATCAATCATCTCCATGTCCGGTAATTTAATTTGGCTAAGTAATTTATCTTTGATCTTCCAGAGTGATGATGACATGAATACTTCCATAGCCATTTTCTATATTTAATCACTGTTTGCTTTATGAGTTTCATTAGGCTAAATTAAAAAAGTAGTTGTATATTTTCTGTTTTAAACTTCTGGATATGAAGTCTTCTCAGGTCAGCCCCACATGTGATGAAACTGTTTAAAGAATTTAAGCAGTCACAATGTGCTTGTTTCTCTCTTAGACATTTAGTCATTTATGTGTCTTTATGTACCACCCTCTCTCCCCCATCAAATTTTAGATGATAAACTCCTTGGGAAAAAAAAAAGCTTAATTTTCCCTTTGTATTTCATAGCTCCTTTATATTTCACAGAACTCTTTTAGTCTCTGAATAGTTTATAAATGTTATTGTTTTTGAGGATTTGGGGTTAAAATTATTTGATAGAATAGAATAAACCTGTTTCAAGGAGATATAACTGGGAGTTCATGTGACTAATGTGAAGACTAGCCGATTTAGTAAGCTCTAGGCTTTGTTTCTAAAGTCAGTTTTTCTTGATTTAATCATACACTGATTATTCATTTTATATTCTCTCTTACACAATACCTTTGTATCAGGTTATTGGTAGGCAAATGTCTATCAGGTTATAGGTTGGATAGATTGCATGTATGTGTTCACATGCACACACGTGTGTGTGTGAGAGACAGAAGAACCACACGTAGAATATATGAGATTTTTTAGGTACATGTCTCATGTTTAGAACTCAAACTGATCATACATAGCTATCTAGTTATGTGCACTTAATTTTGGACCTATTATAGTTCACATTCAGAAACAATTTTCAAGGAAGAGAAGGACATATTTTCCTTTCCTGTTTTTATTTTAGCTTTATTCTGTTGTGTTTTTGCTAAAGACTTAAATTGTCAAGAATAAATAATAACTGTTGAAATAGGCCAACTTATTGCTGGGCAGAAATGATATTATGACACAGAGGTATATCTTAAAATTTGAAACAATTTAATATGTTTAATATTTGAGACGCATAAAAGCAGACTATACAACCCAATAATCATAAAGCATAATGATAAAACATAATATATAATTGGCAGACTCTACAAAGAGCAGTTATGATAATCAAGCAGAAAAGAGCCCAAATTGGTGCAGAAAAAGGGCTCTGTCGTTTTTGTACCATAATTCTAATTATGATTTAACCATAAATGATAAATTTTGTCTTCTCAGTACAACAGTGTTGTTTGCAGGCAGAACATATTTCTTCAGTGCAACCTTTAACTTACGGTATATACTACTACAAGTAGTTGATGATTTAATAACTATAAATATAGAGGATACTGTCAAAGTGTTTCCAAGCATTACAGTTAGTTTTTAGGTGAAGGCAATGCTTGACAGAATTTAAAGTTGTGACTCTATAATTTATTATGTCATTTAATAAATACCTTCTTTATTATGTGCTAATTTGGGTTACAGGATCATTGGGGTAACTTTGGGGAGAGAAATTGAATTTTACTTTAAAATGTTCTCAGAAGATATTAGAGTTTTAGGAGATTTTTAAAATCATAGCATTTCTTCTCAACTATAATATATGACTGCTTGAAAACGAGATAAACCATTTTCAGTCACCTTATTTTCCAGTTTAGAGTCATTGCTCATTATATGTTGGTGGGTGTGGGAACAACTTAATAAAGTTTGGGTAATTTAGTTTTCAGTTTAAATTCTCAACTGGCAAGTGGCCGAAAACTCTCATCTGAAGCCGTGAGCATCCAAATGTCATTTTGTGATTTGGCTACTATCTGCTTGACATAGGAAAGCAATATCAAGAAAGACTAATGGAGTGACTAACTATCAAAAGGAAATCAATGGTAAGAGTCTTCATTTAAATTATAATGTGTGCGTATATGTAAAGCCTACCAATTTATTATATTTGAATTAGACTTTACAGCTTTTAAAATCTAGGACATAATGTCAGTGTTTGAATTTTATATGTCTATTACTTAAATATTTTAATAAAATAAATGCAAATAATGGTTTTGTAAATAAGCAAGAGATTTTTATATACTTAATGTTGATTAGAAAATAGAATAAAAGTATGAAAAATCAATTACATAGTTCATGTCCATTTAACAAATTCAATTATTTGTAGTTATGTTGCAGTTAATTATCTTTAAAAATAGTATTATAAATATTGCTTGAGTAAAGTTTAACTTTTAAAAAAGTTATACTAAGCTTAATTTATCCTTTGTTTCACAGGTGCTTCTTACTTAAAGTAGATGTCATAAATTTTGCAATAGTCTGTTGAATATGTTTTTCTACTCCATTGTAAAATAATATAAGATATTTTAAATGTCTAATATCATATAATAAAATACATTTAATTTAACATTGCACCTTTAGAAATGTATCATTGCTACTATGCCTCTGGAAAATATTAAATTTGAAATATATACCGTATGCCCAAAACAAAGCAGAGTAACTATTCATAATATAATGCAGTATCACATTTTGGTGATAAAATCAGACATTTGTCCCATGCCTTACACATGTTTGTGCAAAGAAACTAACTTCTAAATTTGGCTACATTTTTATATGCTTCAAATGACCTTTAACTTACTGTTTTCTCCTACATGCATTTGGTTCCTACATATCCCTTTCCTGGGACATCTGTGTCCTATCAGATTCATGATTAGTTATGTTAACTTTGGACAGAAGTGAAGGTGGTAGCTTATAACACTTGAAATCTAAAAATCCTATTCTAGTGTCCTTATGGACACAATAGCTTTGCGATAACAAGATAATGGCTGATGTAGACTAACATATTAATAATAGATTGTGATTCTATTGAACAATCTGCTGTCAGACTTATGATGTTTGAAATTGACACAGTTTGAGTAATTTTTCTTGTCTAATAAGAGATGTCAAAATGATGTTAATTGAATCTGGCTATATTCTTAGCTGTTCTCTAGAGCTTAATAACAGGCATATCAGGAACAGTACTGTGACAAGCACCTAGCACATCATCTGTCATTATGGTAAGCAGTCAAATGTTGACAATGAACTAAGTACTTAATGGCAACATCCATCCTTCAATCTATCTATTGAAATTTTTATAGACTATTTACTATGTGCCAATCATTCAGGTAGGTGCTGAGGATAAAATGATAAGATTAAAAACAAAGATTCTCCAACTGTTCTTGAGCTTCCAGTGTAGATTATAATTATAATGTAGATATAATTACACAAATTTAAAATTTCAACTGGAACCCAGTACTATGAAAACTCAGAAAGTGCTGTGAGAGTTGAAACGATACGGTTGGTATATAAAGTACAGAACCATATATTTATTTTTTTAATGAATTGATAATTTTTAAACTTTTAAAGTTAATAATTCTAATAAATGACTTTCTACTAAGTGGTGCATTGGAAAGACAAAATTCTAACCATGGAGAAATCAATTTTTTCATGACTATTCTGTTTTTAGATTTCTTAAAAATTTACAAAAAATCCTTGTCAAAGCAGCATTCTTATGTGAGAATTTCACTTGTGGGAGGGTAGTTCTTATAGGATCCTTTAACGTTTCAGGAATGAATGCTGTGAGGGAGGACTCTGATTTCTTCAACTGAATTTAAAGGCTTTTCCCATATTTACAGCATAATGGTAGTATGATTCCTTTTTTTAAAAAAATGTATCATTTATGTTTCTCCTATGTGTGTGTGTATATGTACATATATACACACATATGTATATATTCTAAAGCATACATATTTATTACATTTTGGAAAATAACATGGTAGAGGATTTGGATGTCACAATGTTTACACTTTTTATTATAGGACACAGAAAAATCTTGTCTAAGGGAAAAATACTAGTGATGTTTGAAAAATAATACAGGCCGGGTTCAGTGGCTCATTCTGTAATCCCAGCTCTTTGGGAGGTGGAAGCGAGTGGATTCGATACCGCCCGGGCAACTTAGCGAGACCTCGTCTCTACAATAAATAAAAAATTAGCCAGGCGTGGTAGGACACGCCTGTAGTTCCACCTACTAGAAGACTGAGGCGAAAGGATCGCCGGAGCCCAGCAGGTTGAGGCTGCGGTGGCCAGGAGCGTGCCACTGCACTCCAGTCTGGGCGATGGAGTGGAACTCCAACTCAAAAAATAAAAAAATAAAAATAATAATACAGTTAATTGTGAACATTTTTAAAGACTCTCATACTAGCTTTTCTTTATTCAGCTGACAGAATAAACTAATTGAATCAGAGCAAACAATACAGCATGAAACTAAAATCAAAAAAGCTTACTTTTATAATCGAAATGATATTTTCCTAATTCACTATTGAAGTAAATAAGATATTTAAGATATTAAATAAGTATAGATCTTATTTAAATGGCAAGATCCAAATTAATTCTATTGTTAACTTTCCCCCTCAAAATTATTAAGTTGAATTTAATCTCTGTGGTGGCTTTCAACTTAGTGGGATTTTTTTTTTATACTCAAAAGAAAATCACAAACTTGAGATCTTTCTGATTTGAAGATCTCAACTTAGAGATATAGGCAGTTCCACTTGTCACTGCTGGGAAGAAGATGTCCTTCCTATACTTCACAGAAGGACTGTCTTGAGGAATATTCTTTACTGGGTAACATGCCTGGCAGTGTCCATAACATTCAGTTTTCTTTGACAATTCCTTTTTATCTGTTCAGTTGGCAGCTTTGATTAGTTCATGATGTCAGGTGGAGAATTTGGTATTTAGCTATACAAAGATTTAAAACACATAGTTATGTAAATATTGCAGGTGGAGGATGATGCTTAGCATTACTTTTATTGAAATGAATTAAAAATGACATATCTAAAGCAAACAAAGGTTTACTAATAGCCATCAGTTTTTAACTATATGACTTTTTAGTATAGCAAATAATGCTGTGTCTGATTGGGTATATATGTTGTAAATGTAAAGTAATGGCTTCTGTTTTGAATTTTGGGGCTACTGCTGTCAGAAGAAATGAGTTGGGATTAACGGTGTGCAATTGGAAGTTTGAATGAGAAAGGAAAATTTTAATAAAAGTTACTGTTCCTCGTTGTGGGAAGGAAATAATGTTTTCAGTTTAATATAAGGAAGAACTTTTTAAATGTGGAAAATAAAAATGAAATGCCTTCCTAGATCCATTCTTAAGAATTTATGACAGAAGTTATAAAAAAAAAAAAAAAAAGGAGTTTTTGCCATTATAAACAAGATTTATTTGAAGAAAATTTGTGTCACATCTTTTTTTTTTTATTTCTATTTTAAAGATGTAGGGTGTAATTCAGGGTTAGGTATACAAATGCTCATTGCACAGGTAAAGTTTGGGCCTCACTTTGGTCCACTTCGTCTGGTTTGAGATAAGGTACCCTTATTGATGAAGTGTGCCCCTCTCCTCCCCTGGCAGTTTCCTGCTACTGCCAATCCCTTTCTCATAGTGTTATGATAATTGTTCAGGGTCCACTTATGAGTGAGAATATGTGGTACTCAGTTCTTAGTTTCTGTGATAGACCACTGAGTAGCTCTAAATCCATCCAAGTTGCTACAAAGTTAATAATTTTGTCCTTCTTTATGGCTGCATAATATTTCATCATGTATATGTACCACATTTTCTTTATCCAGTCTACTTTGGATGGACAGCATGGTTGGTTCCATGTTTTTGCTATTGTGAGTAGTGCTGCAATAAACATGCGTGTTCAAGTATCTTTTTTATAGAATAATTTGAATTCCTTCAGGTGTATTCCCAGAAGAGGGACTGGCATACCAAAAAGAAAAAAAAGCCCTATTAAAAAGTGGGTAAAAGATATGAATAGACACTTCTCAAAAGAAGACATATGAGCAGCCAACAGATACATACAAAAATGCTCAGCTTCACTAATCATCAAAGAAATGCAAATTAACACCACATCAAGATACCAGCTAACTCCAATCAGGATGACCATCATCAGTAACTTAAAAAATAACAGATGCTGGAGAGGATGTGGAGAAAAGGGAACACTTCTATACTGTTGGTGGGAGTGTAAACTAGTACAATCTCTGTGGAAAACAGTGTAGTGATCCCTAAAAGATCTAAAACTCGACCAGCCATACGACCCAGTGTCACATCTTTAAATATTAATGTATTGATAATAATTATAATAGAAATATATAAAATTTTATATGAAATAGATATTACTAAAAAATTAAGCTACTACTTATAGTGGGATCTTTATTAAATAAATTTAAATTTCTTCATTCTGTATATTTTACTGACAACCTGCTATATGTTAGGCATTGCAGTAGGCATTAGGAGCATAGTCATGAATGACAGATATGATCCTGTAGGTCTGGCAGGGAACATAGACATTAGGTAAGCAATTACAGTAAGGTATAGTGGCTTGTGACATTATAAAACCAAGCAGTCCTTTCTTGAGGATACTTTGAAACTTGATCTATAGTATGCTAATAATTTAATCGGTTCATTTTCCTCACTAAGTGAGGTTTTTCACTTTAATATAAAAATTAGAAATTCTTTAAAAATAGATCTTACAAATTAATAGAGATTTAAATAGCCATATTACTTGTATAACTTATTTAAAAAATGAAAACCACTACTGTTTCTGAGCTATCAAGAAAGTGACTATGAGCAGAATAAACTTATGATGCCTATCATGTGTTTTATACATTCTACAATTTGTTTTAATAAAATTAAATGAAGCAGTTTTACACTTAAAATGTCCAGGTCATCGTAGTTAAAAAGTTAGACTAGATTCTTACTGGTAGGGTTTGATTATTAACTCTGACACTTACAACTTTTTCCCAGATTACAAAGCTTTTATAACTCCACCCTGATTCAATTTCCTTATTTGTAAAATGGGGAGATTAAAAGTATATGTCTTATAGAAAATTAAATTATTAAATTATTTGATGCATATAAAATGCCTAGAACAGTATCTAGCATATAGAAAGTGCTCAGTTAATAATTTCTTCATCTTAAAAATATTCTGCCTGATTCATAAAACTGGCCCAACAAAAATAATTGCAGATAGTGCTTTAGAATTTTATACACACTACGTGTGTGTGTGTGTGTATATATATATATTATATATATAGTATGTATATATATATTTAATAGTGTAATGTTTATATGACACTATAAAGAACTGTTATTATTACTGCTAACAAAATATTAGTGAAATTTTCATCCAAGCTTTGGGACCTCTTTACTGAAGTTCAGCAGTCACTCCTGGAGATACAATCTAGAGATATTTTATAACCTGGTTTTTTTGTCTGTTTGCAATACAGAAATATAGAGGGTACCAAAAAATGTATATACATTTTAAGAAAGGAAAAAACTATATTAAAATTGTAATAGTATATACTTATACCAAAAGATGAATGCAAGTCACATTTGAGCTCTGCAACTACAAGAGGTGCTCAAAGTGGTTACTCTCAGAATCCAGACACTTCTGATTACAGTGAACTACTGCAACACTTGTTGCTGTGTGAACCCTCCTGGACCTTACCTTGTGCACTCACATACAGTATCATGCATCTCAGACTTAACATGGATGCGTGCAGTAGTTAGGTGTGTTGGTTCTGTTGCTTACTTATGCCTCCGTTGTTGTACTTCCACAATGTTCTTGAATTTCCAATACCACTTCAAAATGGCCTTGCGCTCCTTGAATGACAACCGTCATTCTGCCATTTTCCTTGACTATCCTACCTGTCTCATGGTGACACTAGCATTCATTTGATTAAAGCAACCTTTGGAACAAATGTCATACTATATATTGCTACTGTAATTCAATTCAACTTTGAAAAGTCATACATAGATAACATCTCTTTAAATGTGTATGGCAACTCAGTATTTATTTCATTGTAAGATGCTAAATGAGAGAAAATTATTTGAGTACTACAAGTATGTTTTCCTGTGACCATGATTAGTTCTGATGTAGTCAACCAAGAAATGTCTTTTGAAAAATTACTATTTCATCTAGCACTTGCTACACATAGTATCACGGTAGCCTAAAATAATTATGCTATCACTCTACTTAGGCCCTAGGAAACTAGAACTATATAAAGAATACTTAGACTTGAAGCACAAAATCTGAGTTCTAGTTCCTGCTCTGCCACTGATATTAACTTAAATTTATGAGGCCATGTTAGCATCTCATATAATTTTCTTTATATATGTATATGGTGTGTGTGTTTGTGTGTGTGTATACATACATATATAATGTGTCTGCACGTATACACACAGACATACAGATGTATGCATACACACATGCGCAGCCACCCCAAATTATTTCTTCAAGTTGAAATGAAAAGGAAAATTCATTAGTTTATTTTTAATTTCCAAATTTACTGAATAAATAATTCTGTTCTGAAGAACATTTTGCATGATGCCTTCAAATGAAAATACATTATTTATTTTTACATAAAATACTTCAGGACTTCTTAAATATTCCCACAATCTAGATACAATCTAGAATATAGAGGGTACCAAAAAATGTATACACATTTTAAGAAAGGAAAAAACTATATTAAAATTGTAATAGTATATACTTATACCAAAAGATGAATGCAAGTCACATTTGAGCTCTGCAATTACAAGAGGTGTTCAAAGTGGTTACTCTCAGAATCCAGACACTTCTGATTACAGTGAACTAAATTTCACTAATATTTTGTTAGCAGTAATAATAACAGTTCTTTATAGTGTCATATAAACATTACACTATTAAATATATATATACATACTATATATATATACACACACACACACGTAGTGTGTATAAAATATATAGATCTTATAATCTAGAATTCTATAAGTTATGTATTCTTTCTTAACCTCATCACTTCTTGGTCTTTTGACTAAGATCAAGTATAGTGTTTCTTCACTTCATAAGAGAAATGTAAAAGTACTTTAAATATAAAAAAGTACTTTAAATGTAAAAGTATTTTTTTAGTGTGCCTAATTTTCAGACTGATTTTCTTGTTATGCTGATGAAGAATCTTTTTCTAATAGCAAACAGTTTCAACAGATGCCAGATTATTTTTTCTATATTTGGACTAACTTTTTACAAACAAATTTTAAATAATTACAGCACTCATTACAAACTCTGCCATTGGCAACACTAGAGGGCATTTCTAGTTCTTCAGATAGTGCGATGAGTTCTCAGAATAATCTAATTCATTAAAAGGTAGACTATAGTATTTTGATGGAAAGGGACTAAAACACGCAAGATTATACATATATATGTGTGTGTGTGTGTGTACACATCTGTCTGCTTTACCAAATGTTCTCACTGAATTACTTAAACAACATTCATTGCTCCTAAAGAGGAGGAGAGTAGTTGGAATTAAAACATCATATATGATCTAGCTGTGCATTATTGTGGTCTATGCCCTAATAGATTTAGAATTCAGTGATCATCGAGTGAAAAATGCAATATATAGATAACATAAAAGTTAGTTGGTATGCCTTTTGAACTACTAGATGCTAATATAATCATAATTAGAATAGTTTTTCAGATAAAAACATCAAAGAGTTAAAATAAATGCCCTTTATAGGCTTAATAGAAGACTTAAGAACACCTATATTGTGAACTATGTTTTAAATGTTAAAATATTTGCAAGGGCATAGTACAAACATTTTGGGAAATGGATACTATTATATAATATTAAATATATAATATTAAATATTAACATGCAGTCATACAAAAGAATACTGAAGTTTGTAAGAAAATACAATTTGCATAAAGGAAAACTTTTTTTCCCCTTGGGAGGATTTTCTTATTGTGGTATACTGGGGAAAAAAATCTTATATATTATTAAGCATTTGTTAACACAGCAAAAGTAAAGTCATGAGCCAGCAAATAACCTAATTGCTGTGAAAATAAGATGACAAGTAGACAATCTCATCTTATGCTGTGGAACACTTTTTGTAAGGGAGGGAATGAGTGATAACCACTGTTTGTGGTGGATGTGTAGGTGGTGGAGTACACAAGGGTCATAGGGGAGTCTTTCTAGTTCAGACGTACTTCTACCATGTGACCCATTAGAAATTCATGTAGATTGTTAAGAGGAGCATATAAATTTAAATACCTCTGGATGTTTAACTCATACCTGCCATTCACTTGAATTCCTGAGTACCTACTAAGCATACAATATTTTATGCTTTTAGAACAGTGAGGCTGACAGATCTTACTTACCTTATACTGAGTCCAATCAGTCTTCTTCAAAGAGGAACTATCAGTTAATTAAAGAAGGAATAATTTGAATCATGGGATAATTTTTAAGAATGCAGACCTAAGTAACATGTACTAATAAAATCAGAGGGCAGCATGATTTTACTGAGATATGAAGAAAGTAGAAATGCATCCAAATAAAATAACCTACTTTGCATTGGTTCAATGTACCCTATAAACATAAATATCTTTTGTTTGTTTGCGGGTACAAATTATTTTATTCTTTGAAATTTTATTAATTAAAATATTGTTTCCTTAAACTTATGAAATTTTTCTTTATGAATATATATAGCATAACATGTTATATCATACACACACACACAGTGACAGTGTGTGCAGGTCATTTAATTTAAAAACGAATCTTTTAAAGTGTGGGCAAATCTGTGCCAGTCACATACATAGCAACCTGTCGTATCTTTTGCATCCTTGCTTTGTATCAGTTGTGAATGTTTGTTAGGTAGTAGGGCAGTAGTAAGTCATTGTATTTTTACTTTTACTAGAATATATTTGGCTTTAAAAATGATGTTCCAGAGGCCTGAATTTTTTAAAAAATTACTGTAAAAAATTCCAAATAAAAGAAGAAAGACTAGTATAAGCCCCATGACCTAGATTTAACAATTAGCAAATTTTGCCACATTTGCTTCATCTGCAGTCTCCTTTTTCCTCAACTATTTTTAAAGCAGAGCTCAGACTTCATGTCTTTTCACTCCTACATTCTTCAGTATGCATCTCTTTAAAAGAAGACATTTTTCTTATATAACCACAATACCGCTACCATATCCAAAAGAATTAAAAAATAATGACTTATCACCTCATATTATCTCTATATTCAGTTTCCTTGATTTTGACTGAAAAATGTCATTTTACACTTGGATTGTTCATTCAGAATCCAAACAAGATCCATATAGCATTTGGTTGTTAGGATTGCCCTGTAATTAAAATGTCTTTCCTTCCCCACCACGTATCTACCTTTCCTTCCTGTTTATGACTTAATGAAAAAACTGAGTAAACGCCCCTGTAGACTCTCCCTCATTCTGGATTTTTTTGTTGGCCTCTCCCTGAACCTCCAGCCTCTAAATTTCCTTCCTGTAAATTAACAACTCAAAAGACTTAATTTGATTCAGGTTCAGCTTTGTTTTTGGTGTTGAGGGCCGGGGCAGACAGGAATACTTCACACCCAGGCCTATTTTTCCATACTGCATCACATCACGGAGCTTATAATGTCTGCTTGTCACACTCCTGTCAATGCTAAAATTGGGCAGTGGTGCCAGCCCATTCTTGTCTATTGAGTTTTTTAAATCAACCTTTCCTCCCATGGATCATTCATTGCTGATTGTTCTCTGAATCACTTCTATCATTAGGGTTTGCAAAATAATGAGTTTTTAAAAGCCACCTCTTCCACATTTATTAATGGAAATTCTTCATAAGAAAAAATTTCTCTCATAAATCCTGACTTTTTAATTTGCCGAAACAATTCATTTTGGAAAGAAGCCTGGTGTTTTAAATATGGTCTCTTGCCTGTAGTTCCAGCTACTTGGAAGGCTGAGGCGGGAGGATCGCCAGAGCCCAGCAGGTCGAGGCTGCGGTGGCCAGGAGCGACCACTGCACTTCAGCCTGGGTGACAGTGAGACTCCA
>CAUYQG010110209.1:0-53088 GCA_963574415.1 Tarsius wallacei | reverse complement strand
TCAGCCTTCCAAGTAGCTGGAAATACAGGTGCTCACTACCATGCCTGGCTAATTTTTTTGTTTTTTTAATTGTAGAGATGAGGTCTTGCCATGCTGCCCAGGCTAGTCTCGAATCCCTAGGCTCAGGCAATCCTCTCACCTTCACTTCCCAAAATACTGAGATTACAGACGTGAGCCACCACACCCGGCCTAGTTTTATAGAAAACTGGACAGTTCCCCCAAAGAGTTAACATTTCATGAAATGACCAGGTGATCCAACAATCCCATGTCTGGGTGTACACACACAAGAACAGAAAGCAGGGACTCAAGCAGATATTTGCACACCCACTTTCACATCAGCATCATTCACAATGACCAAAAGATGGATGCAACCCAAGTGTTGAATGGATCAACAAAATGTGGTCCATTCTTGCAATGGAATATCATTCGGCCTTGACAATGAAGGAAATTCTGACATAGGCTACAGCATGGATGAAAGTGAAATAAACAAAAGGACAAATGCAGTTTGACTCTATTCATACATAGTAAATTACAGACACAGAGAGTGAAATGATGGTTGCCTGGGGCCAGGGGAAGGAAAGGATGGGGAATTATTGTTTAATGGGTATGGAGTTTTAGTTTTACGAGATAACAAGTGTTATGGAGATGGATGATGGTGATGATTGTGCTACACTGTGAATGTGCTTAATATGGCTGAGCTGTACGTGTAAAGTGGTTATGATTATATTTTACACAGTAGAAAATTGGAAAAAAATGCACATCTGGGAAAGGACTTGTATGCAGAATATATAAAGTCTCAGAATTTAGCAATAAGAAAACAAGCTCAGAAAATGTGTCAAAATGTTTTAATGTACTTCACCAAAGATACACAGATGGCAAATAGGTGCATGAAAGTGCGCTCAGCATCGTTAGTCACTAGAGAAATGCAGCTGAAACTGAAGTGAAGTGCACACAAAATGACAACAACAAACAAAAAACCTGACCACAACACGTTTGGGATTGCTGATGGAAGGGTAAAATGGTGCAGCCTCTGGAAACATGCACTTACCATCTGACCCGACAGTGACTTACCTATGATTGCCAAAACCTGGAAATGACCCAAATAGCCTTCAGCTGGTGAATGGGTGAATAAACTGTGTGTGCATACAATGCAATACCACCCAGCCAAAACAAGCAAAAAAAAAGAGAGAGGAACAAACCCTTGAAGTACACAACACAGATTAACTCCTAACACCCTGTGCTAAGTGAAAGAAGTCAATCCTTATGACCATGTGCATATAATATCTAGAAAGTACAAATTCATAGAGACAGAAAACAGATCAGTGGTTGCCAGGGGCTAGGAATAGGGGAGGGCTTGAGTACGAAGGGGAACAAAATAATTTTGGGGTTGCTTAACAATTTGTTGTCTTGATGATGGTGGTAAAATATGCTTTTGTCAAAACTTGTAGAACCGTACACTAAAAAGGTTGAATTTTAGTGTATGTAAATTATACTTTAATAAAACTGATTACATTTTTTAAATCATAAGGGCAAATGATTTACATTCAAAGCAAAGTAAATTATGTTTTATGCATTCTAGGTATTCTGGGAAAATATAATAGAAGTAGCACCATCAAAATTAAAGTTAAAAATTAAATATTTTAAAAACGTGTTTAAATTTTATATATGGGGGTTACACATGCATATTCATTACATGGAAGTCTTGTGTAGTGGTGGGGATTGGGTCTCAGGTGGCCCATTCCCTGGATTATGAACATGGTGTCTTGTAGGCAGTTTCTGAACCCTAAAGCCCCAGTGTCTGTTATTTCCATCTCTGTGACCGTGTAGCACCCACATATGAGTGAGATGGTGATCTCCAGCTCCATCCATGCTGCTGCAAAGGACTTGATGTCATTCTTTTTTATGGCTGCATAGTATTCCATTATGTATATATACCACATTTTCATTGTCCACTGATCAGCTGATGGGCATTTAGGTTGATTCCACATCTTTGCAATTGTGAATTGTGCAGTGATGAACATGCAGGAGGAGGTGACTTTATTACATAATGACCTCTGTCCTTAGGGTAGCTACCTAGTAGTGGGATTGCTGGATCAGATGGTAGATCTATTCTTAGTTTTTTGTGTGCTCTCCATAATGCTTTCCACAGAGGTTGCGCTAATTTAAACTCCCACCAACAGTGTGCAAGTGTTCCCTTTTCTTCACATCTGTGCCAGCATCTACTGTTTTTTGATTTTTTAATAATGGCCATTCTGACTGGTGGAAGATGGTATCTCATTGTGATATTAATTTGCATTTTCCTGATTATGAGTGATGTCGAACATTCTTTCATATGTTTGTTGGTCATTTGTATACCTTATCATATTTCTTATCTATTTTAGAACACATCTCCCATAATTCATAGTATCGTGCTGTTGGTGGATAAAGAATCTGCATGTAGGCTTGACAAGGAGGCAACAATTCAGGTAATGGTTTTAGACCCTTGGCATTAGATATGACTCTAAGTGATGGATGAAATTAAACATTTGGGCACCTAGATGAGATTAAAACACATGAAGGAATTTATACAAGTTTTGGTTGCACCTATGTGGAAGGCTGGAAACTTACTCCCTATCCCTTAATTTCTTGTGGGAGCCCTGCAGAGTATGCTGTCAAAAAAACTTTTAAAAATCTGGCCTCTCTTCTCCATCTCATTTGTTTTCTTTCCTTCTCTTTTTTTCTTCTCTCTTTATATTTTATCTGAACAGATCTTTATTTTGCCTTCAGTCTTGAAGGATATAGGATTTTTTTTACTAAATGTCAAATTCCGACTTGAAAGTAGCTTGATTTTTTTTCCCCATCCAGGACTTTATTTTCTTTTTAAAATTTCCCTCCTACTCAACACGTTAAAGATGTTGCTCTATTGTCTTTGAGAGTCCATAGTTTTGAATGAAAAGTCCATAGTAATTCAAATGATTTTTCATCTATATGAAATCTTTCATTTTTCCTCTGGCTTCTTCAAAAATGTTCTTTCTTTTTATCACATTGACTATAATGTGAGTTTACATGGTTTTCTTCATATTTATCATGTTAGGCGTGGTTGAACTTCTTGAATTTGTAAATGTATGCTTATCACCAAATTTAGGATCATTTAAGCTATTATTTCTTGACATATTTTTTTTCTGCCTTATTCACTGTCTCCTAAGACTTTAATTACACATACTTTAATTACACATGCTGATATTGTCCCATAAGTCTCCAAGAATCTATCTCCTTGTTTTTTACTTTTTTCTTCTCTACTCTTCAGGTAAGATTCTTCCCTCTGATCTATCTTTAAGGTCATTGGCATCTTATTCTGTCATTTCTATTCAGCTATTAAGCTGAATTTGATGAATATTTTAGTTCGGATATTGTATTTTTCAGCTATAAGGTTTCTAGTGGGTTTTAGAGTCTATTTCCTAAATCTCTCCTGAGACTTCCTATCCTTCCATTACTTGCAAGCATTTTTCCTTTACCTTATTAGCTGCTTCCTGTCTAATAATGCCAACATCTGGATCATCTTTGGGTCAGCCTCTTTGGATTGCCTTTTCCCTTGAGAATAGGTCACTTCCTGACTCTTCATGTGTCAAATCCCTTTGGGTTGTCTTCTGGACATGGTGAATATTCTGTTGCGGAGACTCTGGATGCCGTTACAAGCCTTGTAGAGTGTGCTTTGGTGTGCCCCTGATTGGACTCAAGCCGAAAGCCGTGTCACCGCAGTGGGTTCAGATTAGTTCTCTGTCCTCCACAGGCTTGCATGGTTCAGGAGCAACCGGAGACTTGGGCAGCGTTTGCACACACGACAGGAGCTCCCTCCATAGTTCTCTCCCTTCGGTTCACTTTTGGGGCTCGGCCACCCTGCCCCCTCCTATGGCTCTATCAGGGCTTTAGCCACTCTGAAGTCACTGCGTTGGCAGCCTGCTCACAGGCCAGAGCCACAAGAGTGTGGGCCTCACTTTGTGCTGGCCCTTCACCCAAGTGTCAGGTGCCCTCCACAGTAAACCTGACTTTGTTCACCCTGCAGGCTTTCAAGCCGCTCTCTTTATACTTTGAGATTTTCTTCTGAGAAGGGCCAACTTGCCCAAAGCAGAACATTCTTTTTTTTTAAAATTATTTATTTTAAAAATGAGGGGTAGCCGGGCTCGGTGGCTCAGCCTGTAATCCCGCGCCTTGGGAGGCTGAGGTGAGTGGATTGACTGAGCCGGCGGGTTCGAGACCCGCCTGGGCAAGCGAGACCTCATCTCTACAATAAATCAAAAAATTAGCCAGGTGTAGTAGCGCGCGCCTGTAGTTCCAGCTACTTGGAAGGCTAAGGCGGAAGGATCGCCGGAGCCCAGCAGGTTGAGGCTGCGGTGGCTGGGAGCGGCCACTGCACTCCAGTCTGGGCGACAGAGTGAGACTCCAACTCAAAAAAAAAAAAAAAAAAAAAAAGAAATTAACCCTTATCAAAGAGACCTTAGAGAAGTAGCTCCTCCCTTCCACCCAGGAAGCAAATTCTCACCAGACACTGACTCTCCCAGAGTCTTGATCTTGGACTTTCCAGCTCCAGTATTGTAAAAAATAAATTTGTAAAAAATAAATTTCTGTTTATATGCCACCCAGTCTACAGTATTTTGTTACAGCAGCCTAAGTGAACAAAGACTTCTTTTTTGCATATACCTTTTTCTCCAAAATATAATACAATTTTTTTAAAGTTTAAAACTATGTATGAAAAAATACAAAAATCATCCATAATTCTATTACCCAATCAAGATATTGTTAGCATTTTGCCATATTTTTTCTAGTTGTATGTGTAAAAGGTTGAGAACTTAATTTTAACATATTTTCATTATAATCTCATGTTCATCAAAAGTCTTTAAAAAACATTATTTGAAGAGCTGCACCATATTCCAATGTAGGAATGTAGCATAATACATTCAACCATTCCTCTGTGGGCACTTCAGTTACTTTTCCATAAAATGAGTCAGTAAGCATGCTTATCTCCTACATTATTGTGAAGACTCATGAGACATATCTTAAAACACAACAGTCACTAGGAGATAGTAGATGCTCAATAAGTGATGATCATTGATTTCTTCTTTTCAGAAATTTTCCCCACGGTCCATCTGCTCTCAGATGAAAGATGTATAATAGTGAGGGCAAGGAAGCTCTTATATAAGGGGCTTCTCTCTGCCCCTAAAAGAAATCATAATTCTGCCTACAAGGAACAAATGGCTTCCATTTCTCCAGCAAGACAAAGGCTCTTAGACTCAGCAAAAATTATCCGAGAACTGTAAATTTGTATTTTTAGTAATTTGTTGGATCAAGGAAGAGGCTAGAAACAAAGTGAGGCTTGAAGATGATGGAGATTAAATTTTTATGTTTTCTGTGGCTTTTATTTTCATATATATTTGTGGATTGACGTTAGACATTTTTAGTTTAATTGTTGCAAGAAGAAGTATTTTGGAGCTTAGTATTTTTATATTCTAATAAGTCTTTATAGTAAAATGTCTTAAAAGTAGTCTTATTTTATCCTCGTACCAATTTGATTGCAAGTCCAAGAGCATTTTAATCCTCTTGGTGTTTAGAGTCTACATATCTTTGATAATTTCACCTTGCAGCCATCTTTTACTCACGCCTAGTGCTTCGAGTGTTTCTTTAGGTTTCTATCCCCTAGACCACAACTGAGCAGGCTGCTTTAGGATACTTCCAGTTTCTGTAGTTCAATGTCCATGTGACACCTGCCTTTTGTTCTTAAAAGAGATGAGCAGTTTCTTGTTGTAAACTTATCTGCCATACTTGCAGTTGAGGGAAGATAGTGCAAGGGGCCCTCCAGCTGCATTCTCCTTCCCCCACTAGACTGTCAGCTCTTCCAAGCTAGTGGCCATGTCAGGTCTACTCCACATTCTCAGGACCTAAACTATGCCTGATACATGACAGCTGTTTAGTGAGTATTATCTGAAAGAATTAATGATGCTCTTTGCTTCCTCACCCTGACTATTGGATAAACTTTTTGGGGGCAGGGGCTTTGGGATCAAACAAAGCTGTTTTTTAATCCCAGATCAGCCCATCATTCACTGTATGTTCCTGGACAGTTCATTTTCATTCTCTAGTCCCAATATCTTATCCTTACAGTAGAAAAACAATTCTTACCTTGCCACGATAACTAAAGGCAGTAATATGTGCAAGCTGGTTTGGCACATAGAACACATACCATAAAATGTATCTTTCCTTCCTTCTTGAAATATCCCAATTCAAAAAAATCTTTTTTCTCTTTGCCTGTCTCTGTCTGAGACTAAATTCGGAAAAGAACAAAAAGGTAAGGAAAAGGCTACAAATAGCAGTAGAAAGATGAGAAAATGGCAAGGGCATTGAGATTTTTCCAAACCTCTTTATAATTTTGTTTCATGTAACTCATTTTACAAAGATATGTTTCTGTTTGTCAGTCAGACAGATTATCTACTCTCAACCTCCCCGCTTCTCACTTGTGAGTTATAATTGAGAAGGAGGCATAAAGAGGGTGAAGGAATGTGTCAGAACTCCCTATGCTTTTCCCCTGAATGCAATAAAGAAGCTATTAGTTATGTGTTTGGTCTTTCTTTCTTCTGAAATAGGGTAAGGTCAGAGAAGCATGAGGGTGGGATGATTTAGCACACAGGCTCTATGAGCAGATGGGTTATGAGGATAAAATAAAATAATTCATATAGAGAAAATTTTGGTAAAGTACCTAGCACATGGTGAACCCTAAATAATGACAATATTTATGACAATGGATGGTGGTAATAACTAGAAAGAAAGCCCCACAAAACAAGTAAAAAGTTGTATTATTTCTGCTGACGTTTATTTTTGCAGCAATGTGGAAAAGAATTTGAACTTGTGTAGTCATAATTTAATATTGGTTGAAGTTTTTTCTCCTATTTTTATATGACCTATAGGTAATAAAATTATTTATTTTTACTTAAAAATACCATCTATATGTCTTGGTGGCCCCAATGCCGAATAAACAGGGCTTTATAATCTCTTCTCCCACCCCCCCAAAAATATCATCTAAAAGTGATTCTAATTTTATTAAAAATATCTCTACCATCTACCTATAATTTTTGTCTATAGATGTATATGTATTGAAATATCAGAAGTGATATTTTCTTAGTATCCAGGATGATAACTTCTGAGTGGTGGGTTTTCTTTTGGGTTATTTCAGTATTTTCACCCTTGTTTTTTTTTTTTTTTGAGTAGGAGTCTCACTATATCATGTAGGCTAGAGTGCAGTGACATACTCATGGCCACTGCATCTCCGGCCTGCTGGACTCAGGCCCAGTCTTCCAAGTAACTGGAACCACAGGCATGCACCACCATGCCCAGCTAACTTTTTTTTGTTTATTATAGAGACGAGGTCTTGTCAAGTTGCCCAGGCTGGTCTCTAACCCTTAGATTCAGGCAATCCTCTTACCTCAGCTTCCCAAAGTGCTGGGATTTCAGGCATGAGTCTCCATGCCTGGCTTCACCCTTATATTTTTTTAAACACTTAATTTTTTTAGGTGGTAACATTTCTTTTGAGTAACACAATAATTTTTTTGAACAAGCAATCATAATTAGAAGCAAATATTCTAGTAATAACCAATTCTGAGTGATAGGAATTTGGACAATTCTCACTTGTTTCTATGTTATTTTAAAAATAAAGCACATACACAATACAAATAATCTTAAAGAGTGCCAATATCTAAGTAAGCAAACAAAAATAAAATATGTCTGTCTGCTCTGAACATGATACATTTCACCAGTGAGATATATGGATGCCTACCTAGTTCTAAAATCTTTACAGGGAAGAAAATGAAGTTATTCCTCTGGTCATCTATTCCAGCCCATGAGAAAGGAATGGGTTGGGAGATAAGATATTTAGTTTCCATTTTCCATTTTTACAAATGATTTGGTATGGAATTGTAGGCATATCATGGACATTTACTTTCTTTGATTTTTCCATCTATGAAATGGAGATTATAAAGCAAATTCTATCTACTTTTAGGACTATTTTAATTAGCGAATAAGAGGCAATTTGAGCATTTCAATTTTAGTTCTATGTCATGCTAGATTAAATGATTATTATCAAACTGTGAATAAAACTATATAACGCCTTGCATCCTTGTTCACTTTCCTCCTTAGGTTAAAAATCCCATAAAGTTCAATTTTCCCCCAAAGCATTTATAATGTCTATTGCCTTACTTTAGAAGTTAGAATATAATTTTCTTATCTTATCTATTTTTCTCTTACCTTTTGCAAAGTATCTCTATCTTATGACTATCTATAATTTTATTTCCCCTCATGTATATTTTCATATTTGTTTGGAATGATTCATAATATGGACTCACATTTTTAAGCTCTCTTACTACCTTTGTGTGCTCTGGGTCTTCTAAATATTAAAATTTTATTTAAAGTAGAATCCTAGAACTACCACTGAAATGGCATTCATTCTTGCTAGCTAAGTAGAAATGGGTCCCTTGCAAATTGATTTGCTCTTTTCATTTAAACCTTTAAAGAAAATCTGGTTTTAAAGGACTGTGTTAATAAGATAACAGAACATAGGAGGAAATTACTCATGTTAGATTTTCAATAGTCGAACTGAGAAATTATGAATGCTTTCTTAAGGCCTTGCTTCTAGTATTTGCTGATAAACCAGTTAGCAAACCTGAAACATGAATCTGCTAGTACACGCGCGCGTGCACACACACACACACACACACAGACACTTTATGAACTTTGAAGGACTAGTGCTAACTGAATTGGTAAATGAATTGATTTTATTCACTACCTTAGTGATCCTATATATAAATTCTCAGATCAAATAAAGTACCTACATTAATGAGATTGAAAAAAAACACAGCTCTAATTATAGTCCTGAAATCTGGGCACTCTGGAGCAAGTAAACAGGCTGTTGTAATGAGAGAATTGAAGATATTCAAAGTCATCTTTAAAACAAAAACATTGGTTTTAAATGAGTAATAATTCTTAATTTATTATCAACTTTGCCATTTGACATATTTCATATTCTTTAGGACTCAGCCAAAATATCTTTCTTCTAGGAAATTTAACCCACTTGCCATTATACTCTCCTTTTTTTATACCTGAATTACTATTAAGTGTCTGTATTCATCCTACCAAACTAAGCTTCATAAACAAAGGAAAAATAACGTCTTTCCCAGACAAGCAAATGCTAAGGGAATTTGCCATCACCACACCAGCACTACAAGAAGTGCTTAAAGAAATTCTAAACATGGAAGCAAAAGAACAATACTTGTTACCACAAAGGCACGTGTAACCACCAAGCCCACAGACCCTATGCAATTTAGACTACAAAGCGACTAGCTAACAACCCTACAACAGGAACAAAATATCACATATCAGTATTAACCCTGGATGTTAATGGCCTACATGCTCCACTTAAAAGACATGGAGTGGCAAATTGGATACAAAATAAGACCTAATCTTCTGCTGTCTTCAAGAGACCCATCTCACATGCAACGATACTCACAGGCTCAAAGTAAAGGGAAAGAGAAAGATCTATCATGCAAACAGGAAATAAAAAAGAGCAGAAGTCACTATTCTTGTATCATATAAGCATACTTTAAATCAACAACAGGAAAAAGGACAATGGAGGGTATTGTATAATGATAAAGGATTCAATCCAACAAGAATATTTAACTATTCAAAATATATATGCACTCCTCACTGGACCACCCATATTTATAACAATTACTACTAGACCCAAGAAAGGAGATAGAGAGCCACACAATAATAGTAGGGGACTTCAACACCTTTGACAATATTAGACAGATCATTGAGGCAGATAACTACTAAATAAATTCCGTATTTAAATCGGACTCTTAACCAAATGGACCTAATAGACATCTACAAAATATTCCACTCAACACCCACAGACTATACATATTTTGTATCTGCACATAGAACACACTCCACGATTGACCACATTCTCAGACATAAAGCAAGTCTCAATAAATTAAAAAATGTATAAATTATACCAAGTAACTTCTCAGACCACAAAGGAATAAAAACAGATACCAATATCAAGATGAACTCTCAAAATCACACAAATACATGGAAACTAGACAACTTGGTCCTAAATGACTTTTGGGTAAATGACAAAAATAAGGCAGAAATCGAAAAAATTATTTAAAACAAATGAAAATATAGAAACAATATACCAAAACATTGGGGAAAGGGCAAAAACAGTGTTAAGAAGAAATTATATAGCACTAAATGCCTGTATCAAGAAGACAGAAACATTTCAAATGAACAACCTAACATTGAACCTAAAGGAACTAGAAAAATGAAGAAAAACTAAACTCAAAGTTAGCATAATAAAATAATAAAACAAATAACCAAAATCAAAATAGAACTAAATGAAATTAGGAAAAAACACATAAAAGGATCAACAAAACAAAAAGTTGGTTCTTTGAAGGGTAAGCAAGGTTGATAGACTGCTAGCTAGATTAACCAAGAATAAGGAGAGAGGATCTAAGTAAGCACAAGCAGAAATGACACAGGTGATATTACAATTGATCTCACAGAGAGCAAAAAGATCTCACAGACTACTATGAACATCTCTGTGTATAAAATAGCAACTCTAGAGGGAATGAATAAATTCCTGAAAACACAAGACCACCTAAGATTAAACCAGGAAGAAGGAGAAACCTTGAAAAGATCAATATTGAGTTATGAAATTGAATCAGTAAACAAACAAACAAAAACAAAAAACCCTGCCAACAACAAGAAAAAGCACTGGATCAGACAGATTTTCTGCCTAATTCTACCAGACATACAAAGAAAAGTTGGTACCAATCCTATTAAAACTATTTCAAAAAATTGAGAAGGAGAAATTCCTTCCTGTCTCATTCTACAAAATCAGTATTATCCTGATACCAAAATCTGTCAAGGACACACACAAATAAAGAAAAATGCAGGCCAATATTCCTGATGAACATAGATGCAAAAATCTCAACAAAATACTAGCAAACTGAATTCAGCAGCACACCAAAAAGATGATTTGCCATGATCAAGTAGGCTTTATTCCTGGGATGCAAGGATAGTTAAACATATACAAATCAATAAATGTGATTCTCCACATAAACAAAATTAAAAACAAAAAACATATGATCATTTTAATAGACATAGAAAATGCACTTTATAAAATTCAACATTTCTTCATGATAAAATCCCCAACAAAGTAGGCATCAAAGAAACATACTTCAAAATATTAAGAGACACACGTAGCTGGGCTCCGTGGCTCAGCCTGTAATCCCGCGCCTTTGGGAGGCTGAGGTGAGTGGATTGCCTGAGCCCGTAGGTTCGAGACCCATCTGGGCAACTTGGCGAGACCTCATCTCTACAATAAATAAAAAAAAAATCAGCCGGGTGTGGTAGCGCGCACCTGTAATTCCGGCTACTCGGAAGGCTGAGGCGGAAGGATCACCGGAGCCCAGCAGGTCGAGGCTGCGGTGGCTGGAGCGGCCACTGCACTCCAGTCTGGGCAAGAGTGAGACTCCAACTCAAAAAAAAAAAAAAAAAAAAAAAAGAGACACATGGGACAAACCCAAGGCCCGCAGCATACTGAACAGGCGAAAGTTGTAAGCATTCCCCCTAAGAACTAGAAGACAAAAATGTCTATTTTCATGACTCTTATTCAACATAGTACTGGACGTCCTTATCAGAGCAATTAGGCAAGATCAAAAAATAAAAGCATCCAAATAAGAAAAGAATAAGTCAAATTATCTCTGCAATGATACGGTTTTATACATAAGAAAATCCTAAAGATTCCTCCAAAAGACTCCCAGACTTGATAAATGACCAGTAAAGTTTCAAGATATAAAATCAATGTACAAAACTCAGTAGTATTTATTTACACAAATAACATTCCAGCTGAGAACCAAATCAATAAAACAATCCCATTTACAGTAGCCACAGAAAAAAATACCTAAGAATACATCTAACCAAGGAGGTGAAAGATCTCTACAAGGAGAACTACCAAACATTGAAGAAGGAAATCATAGATGATATATATAATTGGAAAAACATTCCATGCTCATGAATTGAAAAAATAAATATCCGTACTGCCCAAAACAAACTATGTATTCAACACAATTCCTCTCAAATTACCAATGTCATTTTTCACAGAATTAAAAAGAAAATTCTAAAATCAATATTGAACCCCTCCCCCCAAAATCCCCAAAGCAATCCTAAGCAAAAAGAACAAATCCAGAGTTATTGCATTGCTCGACTCCAACTATACTGTAAAGCTACAGTAGTCAAAAAAAGCATGACACTGGTACAAAATAGACAAAAAACCAATGAAACAGAATAGAGGACTCAGAAATAAAGCTGCATACCTACAGCTGACTGATCTTTGACAAAGTCAATAAAAATAAAGAGAAAGGACACACTAGTCAATACATGGCTCTGGGGAAACTGGCTAGCTATATGCAGTAGATTGAAACTGAACCCTTACCTCTCACCATATACAAAAATTAACTCAAGATGGATTGAAGACTTAAATGTAAGATCTCAAACTATAAAAATGCTAGAAGAAAACTTGGAAAAACTCTTCTGGACATTTGCCTAGGCAAAGAATTTATGACTAAAACCTCAAGAGCAAGTGTAACGACAACAACAACAAAAACAATTGAGACTCAATTAAACTAAAGGGCTTCTGCATAGTAAAAGAAACTACCAATAGAGTAAACAGACAACTTACAGCATGGGAGAAAATATTAAAATTATGCATCTGACACAAGGCTAATATCTAGCATCTATAAGGAACTTAAATAAATCAATAAGAACAAAGTAACCCTATTAAAAAGTGAGCAAAGGACATGAACGGACACTTAAAAAAAGAAGACATATGAGCAGTCAACAAACATGAAAAAATGTTTGACATCACTAATCTTCAGAAAAATGCATATTAAAGCCACAGTGAGAAATCATCTCACACTAGTCAGAAGGGCTATTGTTAAAAAGTTTAAAAAATAGCAGATGTTGAAGAAAGGAATATACTGTTGGTGGAAATATAAACTAGTTCAGACTCAGTAGAAAGTGGTTTGGCGATTTCTCAAGACCTAAAAATAGAACTACCATTCTACCCAGCTATTCCATTACCAGGTATCTATCCAAAGGAAAATAAATTGTTTTACCAAATGACACTAGCACTTGTGTGTTTACCACAGCACTATTTACAATAGTTAAGTCATGGAATCAATCCCATCAACAGTGGATTGGATAAAGAAAATGTGTTATATATACCCTATGAAATACTACACAGCTATAACAAAGAATGATCTCGTTCTCTGCAGCAACCTGAATGCATCTGGAGGCTATTATACTAAATGAAGTAATACAGAAACAGAAAATCAAATACCACATGTTCTCACTTATAAGTGGGAGCTAAACAATGAGTATGCAGACATAAAGGCAGAAATAATAATCCAAGGGATTCCAAAATGGGGAGGAGGAAGAGGGGCATATTGGGTACTCTGTTCACTATTAGGGTGATGTGTTCAGTAGAAACCAAGACCCCAGCATTATACAGTGTATCTATGTAACAAACCCACACATGTACCCCCTGAATCTAAAACTTTTTTTTTTTTTTAATTTAAAAATTTTCTGCTTTCAATCCTTAGTGTCATTTTCCTCTCCCTTTGAGAGGCACATCCTTCAGTGGAAATAGTACTGGTCCTAAATCTGTGTCTGGGTTTGATTCTGTCTTAGTCTGTTTGGGCTGCTATATTAAACTACCATCAACTGTGTAGCCTATAAACAACACAAATTTATTTCTCACAGTTCTGAAGACTGAGAAGTCCTGGATCAAAGTGCTGGCAGATTCAATGTCTAGTGAGGGTTGCTTCTTGGTTCATAGAGGCCATCTTTTTATTGTGTCTTCACATGGTGTAAGGGAAGAGGAATCTTCTAGCATCTATTTTATAAATGCTCTAATCCCATTCATGAGGGATCTGCCCTTGTGACTTAAACACCTACCTAAGGCCCCTCCCTCTCAATACTATCATGTTGGGGGTTAGGATTTCAATAAATGAATTTGGGAGGAAGATACAAAAATTCAGTCTACGACAGTCAGTCCCTGGCTTTCCCCAAATCGTGTCATTCTCATATCCAAAATATAATCACTACATCCCAACAGCACTAGAGATGGTGACACTCAAGGTATGATTCACCCTGAGGCAAATTGCTCTCTGGCTGTGAGCCTGTGAAACCAAACAAGTTATGTGCTTCCAAAATGCAAATATGGGACAGTCAATGGCTAGAGTTTCCCATTACAAAAGGGCAAATTAGGCAAAAAGAAAGGGGTAACATCCCAAGTAAATCCAAACTACAAGGCAAATGCCATTAGATCTTATAGCTCCAGAATAATGCCCGTTGTCTTGAGGCTCTGACCTCTAAGTTCACTAGTGAAGAGGTGAGGTGGTGGTCTTGCCCCTCAGCTTTGGGTGGAAGATTTTCTGAAACTGAAGAGGCAGCTCCGATGATTTTTGAATTGCTTTGGGGTCTTTCTTCCCTTGTCTTCTAAAGTAAATATGCAGCTGACTCATTCTATGCTCCTGTCCTGTAAAACCTAGGGTATCCTATAATCCTCCTTCGTTTCTTCCTGTATTCTTCCCCTTCAGTTCAGACTTGTGGCCTTCCTGGTGGAGTGGCTCATTTAGTCTACAATTTGTGCCCATACCAATCTTATCAAATAGTCAGTTGGCAATACCCTTAGTCTTCTCTTCTGAACATACTTTCTCATTTTTTTGCAATATGGATATTTGAGAATTTTTCCAAATCTTTGTCCTAATTCCTTTCACTTAACAATTCTGCTTTTACATCATTCTCTTCTCTTGCTTTTTACTAGAAGTAGTCATGAGGAGCCAAGCTTTACCTTTAACACTTTGCTTGGGAATCCTTTCATATCCAATTTTATTGCTTGCAAGTTCTGTCTTCAACAAAACATTAGAACGTGAACACTATACAGTCAAGCTCTTTGCCACTTTATAGAAAAGATCACCTTATCTCCAGTTTTCAATAAAATATTCCTTATTTCTTTCTGAGATCTCATGAGACTGGACTTTACTATTCCTATTTCTACCAACATTCTGTTTATAGTTCTCAGTCATTCCCTAAGGAGATTGAGGCTTTCCCTATAGCTCTTTTCTTTCTGAGCCTGCACCAGAAACACCTTTAAAGATCTGTTCATGACAGTGTAGGCTTTTCCTAGGATGAATCTCCAAACTCTTCCAACCCCTAACCTTTTCCTAGCTTTAAAGCCACAATTTATAGTAATTGTTATAGTAGCGTCTTTACTTACTGATACCACTTTTTTGTCTTAGTCAGTTCAGGTTGTTACAAGAGAATGCTACAAACTGAGCAGCTAATAATAGACATTTATTTCTTCACAGTTCCAGAGGCTGAGAAGTCCTAGATCAAAGCACTGACAGATTCAGTGTCTGATGAAGGCCCAGTTCCTGATTCATACACGATCATCTTCTTGCTGTGTCTACATATTGCAGAAAAGGGGTAAGAGAGCTCTCCAGAGTCTCTTTTATAAGGGCTTTAACCCCATTCATGAGGGGTTGGTCTTCATTACCTAATCACCAACCCAAGGCCTCATATCTCCTAATAATATTGTATTTCAAATTATGAATTTTAGGGAAACACAAACATTCAGTCTATAGCAGGTTCTGAAAAAGCTACTTTACTTAAGGCAAGGCATTACATCTTTTGTAACCTCTTTTTATTAATCAGCAAAACAAGTGGGTTGAATTTAATAATGTATAACCTTTCATCAGTTTTACAATTCAGTTAGCAGTATAATGTGTCATATTTACAGAATTCTTACGCTAGTCAGGAACTCAGAGACTGTCTAATCAAGCTGAGTAATTTTACTTACTCAGAAACTGATAGTTTAAATAATTAACTTTGTATCAAATAAGTTAGACAGCAACAGGACCTGATTCTGGGGTTTCTCAGATAAGGCAAGTAACTTCAGAATAAATATCATTAGTCACTAATAACTCAGACAAATGATTTGGTAAAGGAAATGCTAGCACATATTAGTTAAAATGATATTTTCTGGACTTATATAATTTTAAAAAATCAAACCACATCATTTCAAACTTGTGAATTACATTTACATTTCCTTAGTTCATTAAAAAACATCCATAATACATTTAAAACCGGACTCTAATTTTTGGACCAAAACCATAGGGTAATCTTAGGTTATGAAGAGAGAGCGATGTGGATTTCAGACATTTCAAAGTGCTGCTGGCTGCATGATATAAAATATTCATGGTTCTGGGTTACACTGCGTGCTTTTTTTAAAAACAGTTTTAATTGCTTCTTTCAGAATGTTTTCTATATTGAATGATACTCAGTTAACCTCTGTTTGTAGCATTATTTTTCATATTTTGGAATTAATTTCATAATTTCTCTCAATCATATCTGACTTTGTTTGTCTTGTCCCCATGCCACTCACACTCCACTCCAGCTGCATGTCTGTTTTATGGTGTAACTCTCTCTCTCTCTCTCACCCCCAAACAGTTCTTACATTTATTTAGCAAGGAACAACATTCCCATTTGCTTTGTTCCAGACAGATGAGACTATTGAGAGGAGAAGGGCAGGGAATGAGGACATGCTGGGTGAGGTGGTGAGAGAATAAGATCAGAAGCAGGACGCTTTTGAGAGAAAGGTGAACAGAGCCATGTTGGGGAAGCCTGCTGAGTTTCTCTGGAGAAAGACTGCCAGAGTCCCTTTTGGATGGCTTTGTGTCTCCTCAGCATGAGAACTCTTGTTCCAGGGCTTTGAACAGTATTACGGGCACCCTTCCTTTTGGACTAATATATGTTCCACTTACCAGCCTTCATGGTTGCACTCCTATAGACATGGCATTTTCAAATGTCCTTGAACATAGAATGAAGATGCTTAAACTAGAGAATCCTCAGTAGAATTTTCAATTCCCAATAGAACTTCTCATGTGTAGAATACAGTGTCATCATGTCAGTACTGCATCTGGTCAGCCCTCTTATCATTCAACTACTCATCCAACTGATCATTCCACCCTCCCTACAGACTCGACTCTCCCTTATTATTATTTTTGTTTGTTTGTTTTTTGAGTTGGAATCTCACTCTGTTGCCCAGGCTGGAGTGCAGTGGCATGCTCATGGGCACCACAGCCTCAACCTGCTGGGCTCCGGTGATCCTTCCGCCTCAGCCTTTCAAGTAGCTGGAACTATAGGCAGGCACCACCATGCCCGGCTAATTTTTGATTTATGGTAGAGATGAGGTCTTACCAACTTGCCCAGGCTGTTCTCGAACCCGTGGGCTCAGGCAGTCCCCTCACCTCAGCCTCTCAAAGTGCTGGGGGCTTTTCTTTTTATCTACATGCTCTCTCTGGGCCTTTTCTAAACCTTTGATCTCTCTCTTTGCATGTGCCATACCTTCACAGGACCTTAACCTGTATCTCCAGCCCGCTTTTCTAATTCCTTCAGCTTTTAAATAACATATATTTGATGATCTGCTTTGCATACATTCAATGCACTCATCTGAAATAACAAACATTTGATGATTACTTTCTACTTGCGAAACTCATAAACACCACCTCAGGACCCCAATGCCACATTGTGTCCCAAATCTGATTCTTTTTCCCCCGGCTTCAGGAAGCAACCCAAACCTTCTGACTGCACACTCCAAAGACTCTATCACATTCCGTATCTAATTAGTGCGAACTCTCAGTTCTATAACATGATCACTGTCTATCACTATTTTTGCTTCTCTAGTTCTGGCTGTAACCCCCTCTTTGTCTAAGGGCCACCCATTTGGGGGCAGGCACCTCCAGCCCTCTCCAGTCTCCAGCTCCAATATATCCTCTATGTTAGTGGTTCTCACTATGTGGTCTCCGGACCAGCTGCATGAGCATCATCTGGGAGTTTGTTCAAATTGCAAATTCTCCAGTACTATAATATCAAGACTCTGGGGGTAGGCCCAGCTGTCTGTGCTTGAACAGGTGGCATTGGTGCTCATGAAATGTGAGAACCTCACCAGCCTCCGCTGACTCACTTCATATTTGTACCGAGCTACAGTCCTTTAGTCACTATGCCAGCCTCTATCCAAGGGATCTCATGCACATTGCTCTTCCCACTCTTCTTCACCTAGCTCCTCCTTGTCTCTTAGGCTCTTCTTAGATGCCACTTCCCCTGAAGAGACTCCTCCAACACCCAGAGCTGTAACAGTGTTTATCCTCAGTGTCCTTTAACATGCCGTGACAACATCTATTTTTTATTGATCCCCTTTATTGTAACCACTCAACCCTTCTCTGTCACATTTTCTAGAAACACTCTGAAATCTTGGACCCTATTTATATTGTTCATTAAAGTTTTAATTCCCTAAAGCTAGTCACTAAACTAGGATTACTCCAGGCATATAGTAGAGAAACCACACACACAAAATGTATGTTTTTGGCTGAATGGCTCTGGTTTGAGCCCTGTATCACCCTGGCTTCATGCTTCTCTATAGCCGCAGGCTATACCAATCCTAGATTGGCAACCTCTTCTAATTCACCAAAGCCATACTTTTACCTATATTCCAGGCTTCTGCCATACCAGCTAAGTCATTTGAGTGGTGACCAGGGTGTCACCTTTGGTCTTATGCATCTGTCCCCTACTTATCAAGGCAATCAGTAAGCCTGTTGAGGAAAAATCACGCAGAAGCCTATTATTAATTATAGAGAGGTCTCCATTTTGCTACTCTGTTCCAATTCTCTGCCAAGCCTCCTCAAAATGGGTGGCCAGTAATTACTGGCCAGATATGTGCATAATGGCTATTCTTTTGTTGCCTTTGTTTTTTCGTGGTCCCACCTAAGTGCTTGAGAGTGCCACTGTTAGTTCTGAACTTCTGATAGGAACCTGCTCTACTGATATGTAAGACTTAGGTCACCTGCTTTTTCAAAGCACAATGCAGGATTTCTCGGTGGGTGCTGTAACTTTCAGAATATCAGAGGAGCGGAGGATGCCTCTAGGTTACATAGAATGAGGCACTTTTCTCATCCTTTCTTTACTCTGTGACTTAAAAGGAGGGTCCCTGTGAAAAGGCTGTGAAAATACTATTATTTTTATTTTTTCTATAATCTTTGTAGAAATGTTTCCTCTGAGTAAGCTGTGGACAGGGACATTCACTGATCTCAATATTTTGTTATCCAAAGAGTTTGTGACGTTTTCATACAACTCTGGACCCCTCACAGGGCCACATTCATCTAAAAGAAGGATAGTGGTTGAGGGTGGGGGTCAAGAGACTTTAACAAAATCAGCTCCTTAGACTTTCTGATTTATCCCTGCCCTTGCTCTCCATCCCTGCCATCACTGTCCTGGAGTTCCTGTCCTCCCCTCCCTTTCTCCTCAAAGCAGTAAATTCCTTCCTATTCTTTAAGAAATACATTCTTAGGTAGAATTCTGTCTTGTAAAATAGATAAAGCTGCTTTTTATAAGCATGCATTTATTATCTAACGTGCAGATTTTTCTTATTAAAGGTAAATGTATTCCTCAAAACATTAAAAACAGAATAACCATATGATCTAGCAATTCTACTTCTAGGTATTGATTCAAAAGAGTGGAAGGGTCTTGAAGAGATATTTGCACATCCATGTTCCTGGCAGCACTATTCACAATAGACAAGAGGTGCAAGCAACCCAATTGTCTATCGCTGGACAAATGGATAAACAAATGCAGTATATTACACACAATGCAATACTAAGCCTTAAAAAGGAAGAAATTTCTCACAAGCTACAACATGGATAAATTTTGAGAACATCATCTTAAGTGAAATAAGCTAGTCACAAAAGACAAATGTTACATAAATTCTCCTGTATGAGGTATCTAGAGTAGTCAAATTCATAGAAATAGAAAAATAGAATTGTGGTTGCTAGGGGCTGGCAGGGGATGGGGAAATAAGGAGTTGTTGAAGGAACACAGAGTTTTAGTTTTGCAAGATGAAAAAGTTCTGGAATTGGCTGTATAACAATGTGAATGTGTTTAACACGAGTAAACTGTACACTTAAAATGACTAAGATGATACATTTTATGTGTATCCTACCACAACTTTAAAATAGTAAATGCACAAGATTATAAAAAAGTCATGTATAAGAACAATGAGTTTGAAGAACACAAAATACTTGAAATCTGTGGTTGTGTGTCACCTTTCACCCTCAATATTCCATGTGTATTCTGTTTTGATTCCATTAAACTTTTTCAAATCCCGTAGCCTGATGACCCCCCTTATTTTTCTTTTTTTTTTTTTAGTAGCTTGCCATATAATTTCAGGCTATTCACCAATTAAAATTTCAGGAGCTTCTTTGTTTAATTAAATTGGAACCATAAAGTCAACCATTCCCAATGTGTTCAAATTTGCTATATCATGCTGGATATTTTATTTGTCAAAATTTCTTTCTAACAATAATTAAAACAAGTATTTTAGAAAGCACATTGAAAGCAAATGTTTCATAACCCTTGCAGCAACTCCATAAAACCTGAGAGTTTTGGTAAACTACTGTTTGAGAAAAAAGTTCTAATATACTATAAGGTCCGACAATTAGGTTCGCAAACCATCCTAGAATGAGTGTTACATATCTCACTGCTAAATATCACTACAGTCACCTTTGAAGTAGTCCCTTTGGGAAGCTATGCACTGACATCAGTGCCTAGTTCACTCATCAAGGCAATTCTAGAATTCATCATTTCTTGAGGTATGACAATTAAGTTCGTGAACATGTCATGTGTGCTTACGTTGGCAGCACTGTACAAAAAATTGTATTGGAACACCCTCCCTACTCACCTGATCTGGCCCCCAATAACTTTTTTCTTTACCAAAAGATAAAGGAAATATTGAAAGGAAGATATTTGATGACATTCAGGACATCAAATGTGATACAACAATGGCCATTCCAAGGAGAAGAGTTCCAAAATTGCTTAGATGGGTAAACTAGGTGCTGGCATCAGTGCATAGCTTCCTTCCCAAGGGAAGTACTTTGAAGGTGGCTATAGTGATATTCAGCAATAAGGTAAGTAGCACTTTTCCTAGAATGAGTTCGTGAATTTAATGGTCAGGACTCATGTGTTAATCTCTAAAATGGCTTTCACCTCTCTCCATCCACTCTCTGCACATCTTCTGGACTTGTATTTGTAAAACACAGAACTGACCTTGACATTTCCCTGCCTAAACATCCTTGCCATAACTCTATCTCTGTTTTGGTGCTCATCCCTATATGTCCCTGGGTAGCATTGAAACTTCTAACCTCAAAACCGTCCCCAAGCCAAACAAATCAAATCTCTTGAGATGGAGTCCAAGTACATTTCAAAAGCTCTCCAAGTATAATGTGCAGACAGAATTGAGAACCACTGACTTAGAGGAAAGTGTATACACTCCTTAACATGACACATAGACCCTCGAGAAGATTTGATCTTCCTCCAATTACGCTTACCTTCAACATGGTCCCACATACCCTGGATCAAATGAAGTCCCCTGGGCACGCCAGCACCCTCTTACTTGCTCAGGCTCTCCTTCTGGCTCTGGCCTTTTCCATTCTATCCCCGGACACATTGGTGCACCTTGACAACACGGCTCAAATATCACCAATTTCATGTTGTTTCCTCCCTTTCTCTACCCTTACCTCCCCCTCTCTACTGATCAATTAACAAATTCTACTGTAATCATAACTTTTTTTGTTATTGTTACTCTCTCCAGCACTAACTGACTTATTATTGATGTGAGTCCCTAGGATAAGTTTCCTTATTAGAAAAAGTGAACAAATGAGTGGATAAACAGAATATCTATTAGATTCCTAAGAAATATGGTCACTCTGCCTCTTTATTACAATTATATTCCATAGCGCTTTACAGACTTTTAGGATCTATAATTTGCATCTCAGAAAAATGTTGCTGTATAATTATCACTTGACTGGACTCAAACCCAGAGTCCTCCACAAATCCCAAGTTCATCTCACCAAACCCTTTTCTACATGGAACAATGTGGATGCAGGTTTAGATGGAGAGGTTGTAGCAAAAAGGTCAGATAGTCTGAGCTCATAACTGTGAGTTTTTGAGACTGGTGTCAAACTCTAATTAGAAACTTGAGGTTTGTATATCTTGTCTTTTATCTTGTATTTTTCCCAATCCCTTGCCATCAAACTGCCCTCTAGAAGTTTAAAAATCTGAGTTTTGTGACAAACTATAGAAATAATCTCTGAAAGTAATAACCACCATTAATAACTCAAAAAACAACAGATGCTGGTTAGAATGTGGAGAAAAAGGAACACTTCTACATTGTTCCTTTCATATGACTCAGCAATACTTTTTCTGGGAATATACCCAGAGGAACTGAAATCATTCTACGAAAAAGATACCTGCACATGCACGTTTATCACAGCATTGTTCACAATAGCAAAAACATGGAACCAACCGTGGTGCCCATCAAAAGTGGACTGGACCAAGAAAATGTGGTACATATACATGATGGAATATTATGCAGCCATAAGGAAGGACAAAATTATGGACTTTGCAGCAACTTGCATGGATTTAGAGTCTATCATACGCAGTGATCTATCACAGAAACAAAGATCTGAGTACCATACGTATGCACTTATAAGTGAACACTGAACATTTATCATAATACTATAAGAAAGGGATTGGCAGTAGTGAGACACTGCTGAGGAGAAAGGGAACACACGACATCAATAAGGGTAACTGATCTCTAACCAGGTGAAGTGAGGACCAAAGAGAAGCCCAGATTTTACCCGTATGATGACCACATATGTACCTATCCCTGAATTGTACCCCACATCTTTAAAAAAAGTCTGAGTTTTTATTAGCACTCCATGATTCACCTTTCTTTACATTTCTTCTCCTCCAACATTTTAACATAAGAGATATGGAAAAGTCAACACAAAAGAAGGAGTTGCAGCCAAGGAGATTATCAACAGGGTTAATTTTTGCTAGTACAATTTGGTCAGAGAGGGAAAGATAAAAATCACCATCTTGCCCATCACAATATCAAACACAACCCATCATAGTTAGGAAAATGAGTGGTGAGTAGCACATCATTTGAGTATATCTATGTGCAATTAGTGACGCTGTGTTACTCGAATACCTCCACTATTTCTGCTTCAGGAGTCTTAAGGCAATTCATGGCAAACACTGTGCTTGTTATAACACTGCGTCAGTAAATGGAAATGACAATGTGACTTTGTCTCCACGCTCATGCTTTGCATGCCAATTTTATCCCAGTTGAAGCCTTCTCTTTGATTATCTAGTGGGCTTAGCTGTGCAAACTCTGTGTTGTGCACATTTCATGAGAAATGAAGCTAAGGAGAGGCAAGTGGCTTTTCGATGCTTGCACACTTGTAAGCGAGCTTCACTTTTCCCAGTGGCTGTGTCCTATGGGTCATTTTCTCCTTCATAATGATGGAATCAAGAATAAACTTCAAACTAGACGTTAATGGAATGGTTATTGAGCTGTACACTGTGTTTCTTTGTACCTATTAACGTCACAATCAACATACCATTCCTGAGTGCCCCACAATCATAATTGATTAGCAAGGCAATGATTTCCAACCGGCTGAGGAGCTTCTTTATGATGTGATAAAAATCCATTATGGGAAAGAGGCATAAGAATGTCAGCTTGTGAATTAATTCCTCCCCATGATGCCTGTTTAGGGCAGGTAGCTGGAGACGGTGCACTAACCCTGTTCTTTTACGAGTCTCCGCAGGATGTGTGGCATCTGCGTGGAGAATACCAGCAGGCACACCTGTGAAGACTGAACCTAGGATAGAAACCCTGCCGACCCTCTTCTCTCCTCTCCAGCCACATGCTACATTGAAACCTTGATTTGAAGCAAGGAGTCAGCTGGATATGTTAACTGAAGGAAGTTCTCTAATAAATCATCTTTTCGTTTCGGTACAGATTTATAGTCCCTAATTGAGAAATAGACCTAGTGGCTGGTACAAAACCGGATTTCTTGCCTTTTAAACACACAGAAGTTTCTTTCAATCCGGCTGTTGTAAAGACATTCCTGGACTTCACTAGTTGTAACAAAGTTTTAACAATCCCCAGGGTGGTGGTGGTAGGGATATGGAAATAGAAGCTGAGAGAAGACCATGAAAAAATTTCTTAGCTCTCTTAAGGCAGAAAATAGGAGCAATTATCCTCATCCAGAGGGAAAAAATAAACTCTGGTTTGGCTCATGTTTGACGCTGTCTTATGGAGAGTGGGACAGGTCTGATGAGAGGAGGGGTTGTGCAGTTAAGGAAAGCTTGGACTTCGGATTGATACGATTGGTATCTCAACTCCTCCAATTATTAATAGCTGTGTGATCATAGGAAAGAACATTTTAGTTATTCTGAACTTGTTTCCTCATTGGAAAATAGAAAAATAAAGTACTTCTGGTAAGATTCTTGTGGAGCTTAGATAACATGGGTAAAGGCCATGTGTGTAGCAAGGATAAAATCAATGGTATTTGTTATTTTTCTGAACTCTCATTGTTGAGGAGAGGTTATTGAAATGGAAAATAGAACATCTGCATCTGGATACAGAGGACTTGCATAAAGTTCATAAAGAGAATGGGTCCAACAGGTTAGGACTGAACATCAAGATGAAATACTAGTGCAATGGCCTTTACGGGAACAAATATAAGCTTAAAGGTGGTGAGAGTTGACAAGCAGGTGAGGTGGTTGAGTGGAAGGTGTGTCTAGACGATTGTTGGGGTCATCATTCTATTCCTTGACAGGCTTCTCTGAAAAGCTCAAGACCCCCTGCCAGAAGATGTTTCTAGAGGTTAAACCCAAGTACACACACACTCAGAGCAGCTGACCTGCTGAATGATGTTGAGGAAGGACCATTTATTTTCTCAGCCTTCACTTTTTTCTTTGGAAGACACCCTTGCGGCTTGTATTCTGTGCCATTTTTTGGCACGGCAGCTAAGAATGGGGAGAGGTCCTTGGGCTCTTCAGAAAGGCAACAAGCAAAAGAGGAACAGTGACTCAGACAACCAGGATTCAAATCCATTCGTCAGCTCAAGTAAATCACTTCATCTGTTGAGTTGTAGTTTCTCGAAATTTAAATCAGGGATAAAAATGTTGGCCTGCCCAGTATATGGATGGCATAAGGTTCAAAGTCAAAGAGAGATAATGGATGATAAAGCACATTGTAAACTGTAAACCATCATGTGAGGATGTGAGGAATGTGCCCAAACACCTCTTTTAGCGATGATATCCATCTAAAACTTGACAACCTCATCATACTGATGTATTGATTTTTGTTTCTTTTTGCAAATACTGCATGCGACCACTAAGGCACAGAATAACAAGGCAGGAGTAATTCAATATTCAAACAGATAATTGTATTCACTATGTCTATATTAGCCTAATAAATAACTTCAAATGAGAACTGACAACAGGTTTCTCATAAAAGAAGATGGTGAAGAATGAAATCCCTCAAATGATACTAGTGTGAGATTTCTGTAATATTCACTTTATTGTATCTCAATATCATTCACTCTCTTATCCATACATTTCACTTTTTAGAGTTTCTTATGTGTTAATATCCCTCTTTTTAAATCTATGCCCATATGTTGATAACTGACAAATTAGTTTATCCAGATGCCACATTTTCCTTGAATTTCAGACTCACATATCCAGTTGTCTACCAGGCATCCCTATCCGAGTATCTAACAGGCATCTCAAATGCAACACCCAAGACTGAACTGATTTGTTGCCATCCCCTGCAAACATGCTCTTTCTGCTCTATCTCAGTAAATATTTCCTCCAATTTTCCCATTGCTTTGACCCCAAATCTGGGGTTCATCTTTTTTTTCTTTGTCACATTCTGTATCAGTTCATCAACAAATCCTATTGACTCTACTTTCAGAATATGTTCAGAATCTAGCAACTTCCCAGTATCCTCACTATTTTCACACAAATTTCTTGCTTAGGCTAGTGTAATTTTTTCCTAATTGGTCTTTCTGCTTTTTCTCTTCTTATACTTCTCACTAACATAGACATTCTTACCACAGCAACCAGAGAAGACTCTTTAATACAAAACAGATCATGCCTGTCCTTTCGTATAATCTTTCCAATGACATTCTGTCTCACTCAGAGCATAAAGTCCTATGTGATATGCCCCGTTTCCTACCTCCTATCTTATTTCCTAATATTCTTTCCCTCACTCACTTTACTCTTGCCTCAGTGGTCTCTCTGCTATTGACCAAACATGCCAAGCACACCGGGTAGGAAAGGAAGGAGAGGGACAGGGCATCCCAGGAGGGAACAGCATCTTCAAAGTCGTGGCTTTCAAACAAATTGGCCTACTTGGAATTTCAATACCTTTGGGAGCATGCAGACATGATTAGAATGATAGAAGCCTAACAAGGTAAAGAGTGGTCTGACATGTCACATCCAAAAGGTTGGACTTTATCCATCAGGTAATGGGTAGCCCATAAGGGGTTTTAAGCTGTAGCCCATAAGGGGTTTTAAGCTGAAGACTGACATAATCAGACTTGCATTTTAGGAATTTAGAGTGGAGATGCACTGAAAGGGGAAGGATGACCTATGGGAAGGACAATACTATGGCACAGGTACATGGTTAGTAGAGAGAGAGAGGAGGGTCACTCCAGGAAGTGGAACATGCCACACTACGGACATTAAATAACCATTGGCAAAAAAAAAAACCATTTATCAAATTCAATAGAGTAAAACTTTGTAAACAACTGGTCTTCACAGCAGATTGCACTGGACAAGAATTCAGATTAGTGACTCCAAAAACGACCTAGAAATCAGTTTAGGAAATTTAACTTACTCAATAAAACAGCAGACTCATAAAGCCCAATTCTCTGTCTAGACTCTCTAGCATATTTAATTGTGGATTTAAAGATGGATTTCACTTTGTTAGTCCCTCTAGAAGGAACTGAGCCAGTTGATATATGACTTCTCACTGGTTTGCTTATTTTATTAGACACTTTTTTTCATTTCTGGTACTTGTTCCCAGATGTATCATTTTCCATTTCACACATCATAAATATGTACATAAATATTTTTAAAGTTTCTGTTTCTCCAGGTTGAATATGTGCCATATAATGGATAATTGTACTACCTAAAAGTACCAAGATAATAAACTGCTCTGGTTTCCAAGCTTAAGTGAACCCCAAATTCAGGAATAGCAAGTAAAAGTTGGTGAGGACCTTGGAGTTCACTTGCAGCACTCTTGACCCAACACCAGAGCACCACTGCCCTTACTTCATTTTAAAAATAAGGAAACCGAGTGGTTTGCCAAACCTTATACTTTGGGTGACTAAAATATTTGGAATATATAAATGGTATTTTCTGAGGCCATATGATAGCAAAAGAATCACACACAAAAAAATTACTTGGTGTGCACTGGAGGCCTCAAGTCCATGCTGTCTACCAAGGTCCTCCTCACAGGGATTCTGATCCAGTGGAAGCCTTCACTTTTGAAAAATATCTTCCTGTCATGATGTTAATGTAGACAGTTAATGCACCATACTTAGGAATGACATCAGTGAACCAGAACATGCAGACACAAACAGTGAGTTTACCAGGACTTCAAAAAGACTGGAGTATAACCCAGATTTTAGGTTGACAGATTTTGTGTTTTTAAAAAAGTAGCCTTTTCTATGAATATCCCTTTTTATAGAGAACACAAATAGGCCATCAGAGAAACCTTCGTGACTGATGCTGACATAATATTATAATTACAAATCCTGCTGTCCCCTTCCAGCAATTTAAGTATCAAGTTACACTAATTTTGATGCATTTCACATGTGCATCATTCCTTAAGAGAGCTTGAGATAAATATAAATATTAAACGATGTCTTTGTCCTCAGTGAACCTCTGCCTTAGGAAAGCAGACATGGTCACTAGCTTATGGGAGGCAGAGGCTGGTCAGTATTACCTTTGTATTCTTCCTAGAACTCTTGCTATTCCATAGTCTGAAATAACTCAGAAATGCTTTGCTTGGTGGGTTAAGGGTGAGAGATCGCACATTATGAAGCTTTAACAAGATCTACAGCTGCCAGTGTGATTGAGATAATTCAGACTGTCCATAAATATTGTCAGTAAAAGCCAAAAAAAGAACCTTGGAAAACAACAGATTCTACAGATATGATGGGGTGTATTCTTTTGGCCTTGCATAGAAAGATAAAAACTTGAATTGGATTATTATAATAATTCACATAAGTCTCAAGCAAACTTTAGGAATCATGTAATCCAGTAATTTAGTGGCAGAATCCTTTTTTTTCCAGACAAAGTTTTATACAGAACCCCTAAAAAAGATAAAGGCATAGCTGCTCTGAATGAAGCTAGGGAGGTGAGGAAAAGCTGAGCCTGATCTTTTCAACCTGTTGACAGGCCGACATGATATCCTACATCAGAGCCCCAGGGTTTTGCAGGAAAACACTGTTGGAATTCTATCCCTTCATTTCAGAGAATGGGAACTATGACCAAAGAAGTTAGGGGATTTGCCCATAGCAGGGAAGGGCTGGAGCCTGCAGGTCAAACTTAGAAGTCCAAAGACTGGCATTTATCCCCTTGAAGCCATGCTGTCTCTCACCCCTTGATACAGATCCAGGTTATAACAACATACCATCAGCAACAGAGTCCCAGATAGTGTGACTGGCCTCTTGGTACTCATTAGGGTTTTCAGTGTGGATTTCTTTAGGGAAAACTGGCCTACAGCAATGAGGGATGGAGAGTGCTATCTTTTCCCTAGAAGGTTTGGGGCTGAGCATGAGGAACGTTTTCGGTAAAGTGGAAGCTGTGAATTCCTCATTTATGCATTCTTTAAATTTCACTGGGCACAGCATTTGGTTCTAGAAAAAGACAGGAGTTCTGAAGAATGGAAAAGCAATGAAAACCTGGTGACCCGTGCAATCAAAGACAAGAACTGTGAAACGCTGCACTCGGCTCTTCCTTTTGGCAGACTCATATATATGTTGATTCCTCAAATGAATATTTATGGGTCTTAACCATTGAGTATTGATTATATATGGGGAAGTCTGAAATTTTTTTCTGGCAGTTCTCAGCTCTGTGGACTGACGGTGAGAGGATGAAAATTACTTTAGATAAAGACCCATCAAAAGATAGCTTGTGAAATACTAACTTCTTCTCCATTCTAGATTGCACCATATTTTTTTTTACAAGTTTCCTAAGCCAAATTCTGAAGTAAATTGCTTTCAGTTAATAATCTTCTGTCTTTGTTTTTTAGTGGCTTATGGCTCATGCGACATACAACACTTAGAAATAAAACTGGCAGGCTTGTTTTTTCTTTCATTAGGGACTAGGAAATCTCTGTTTGGGAGAAAAAGAATGTACCCATTCTGTTCTAAAATTGTAAGTACTGTATGATCCTAACTCAATTTTAAAAGTTGACAAAAGTATTTTAAACATTAATTAAAATAGGGTAGTTGAAGTCATGGGCATTGGAATCAGAATCTCTGTATTTGAGTACTGTCTTCACCATCTACAAGCTGTGTGGCCTGGGGCAAGTTACTCAACTCTTCTCTCTGCCTTAATTTCAACAATAGAAAAGGGATAACAGTAGTACCCACTTCATGGTGGTATTGAGGATTAAATAAGATACTGCATACAGTCCTTGAAGAAGTATCTAACACATAGAAAGTTGTCAATAAATGTCAGCTATTATTATTTCCAAGTGGTAGGACAATGGGTGATAATTTTTCCTTAAATTAAAAAATGCAATTATGTTATATGTTACACGATGACAAAAACTAAAGTCATAAATACAAAATGAAAAAGTATAAAGTTTTGAAATTTGAAAACTTTAAAAGCTCTTCCTTTTCCTAAGTCTCATGTCAACTAAGCTGAAATTCATTCAATTTTGGAGTGAAATAGTGTGTTTATGAAGGGGAGAAAAGGGATGGAAAAAATTGACAGAAAAGTTGTTCTACCCATTCTCCTTGCAAATACCTATTCTCCTCATTCTCTCTCCTTTCTTCTCAATGACTTTTTCACCATGATCTTCTAACACCCAACAAGAGAGAGAAGGAAGTTGGGTAAAAAGGAGAAGAATAAGAAACGTTAGATGCTCCAGGCTCGGTGGCTCAGCCTGTAATTCTGCACCTTGGGAGGCTGAGGTGAATGGATTGCCTGAGTTCGCGGGTTCGAGACCTGCCTGGGCAACTTGGTGAGACCTCATCTCTACAACAAATCAAAAAATTAGCTGGGCGTGGTAGCGCATGCCTGTAGTTCCAGCTACTTGGAAGGCTGAGGCGGAATGATCGCTGGAGCCCAGCAGGTTGAGGCTGCAGTGGCCGGGAGCAGCCACTGCACTCCAGTCTGGGTGACAGAGTGAGACTCCAACTCAAAAAAAAAAAAAAAAAGGAAAGGTTACATGCAATTTCTCTGGTTAAACCTTCCCAAATCTCAATGGAATAACAGTTTAATCTCATACGAACACTCCCGCTCACTGTCATACTTTTGGACCAGTAATTTTTAGTGTATTGATATGGGCCTAGATCTGACTTGATCTCACCTCTTTGTAGGTTTAGACAAGGAGATCATGAAAACGATTCTAAGCTCAGGGTGAACAATCTAAAGCCTTATGACTTTCTTTGGGGAAAGGCAGAATAGAGTTCTGAGACCATACTTTCATTCGACCCTACCACTTCAGTCAATTAAACAGAAAGTATTTGTTGAATGGTTAGTCACTCTGGGACCAGATTATAAAACGTTGGCTTGTATAGGTCTCTTCTTTCATATGGTCTCACACAGTTTCTTTTTAGATGTGAGGGGACCCTGCCTGGGTTCAGACTGGACAAAAACTGGTCTAGGATTTCAAGACCTCCTGAGCAACACAGCAAAATCCCATCTCTATGAGAAGTTTTAAAAAATCAGCTGGGTTGGGTGGTGCACACTTGTGGTACTAGCTACTAGAGACTGAGATGGGAGGATCACTTGAACCTAGGAGTTCAAGGCTATAGTGAGCCATGATGTCACCACTGTGCTTTAGCCTGGGTGACAGAACAAGACTTTGAGACACACACACACACACACACACACACACAGTGGTGTGAGTCCCTTTGGCTATTGCTGAGTCACAATGTCTGTCTGTGGAGACGGTGTCTGGTTGAATTAGCATAGGCTGCAGTGCTTGAATGTGGGCTCAGGCAGAACCAACATACCAGCAAAATTTGGTGATTTTACAACACACTAGTGATTCTGTCAGAAATATGGGCTTGGAAAGCTTTTTACCTAATTGAAGGGCTGGGAAGGTGGAAGCTGAGCTGTTGGATTGCTGATGTAAAAACCCATTACATTTGTTTCATAATGAGTGTATGTTTTAAATAATTTCCATTGTAGATAAACTTACCCTTCTTTTCACTAAGGGGTCTTTTTTAAGGCCGTAGAAGATGGTTAAGAAAACAAAAACTTAAGCTGACTGTGGTGGGACATATCGGTAGTCCAAGCTACCTGGGAGCTTAAGGAAGAAGGATCGCCTGAGCCCAGGAGGTCAAGGCTGCAATGAGCCGTAATCATGCCACTGCACTCCAGCCTGGGCAACAGAATGAGACCACCTACTCACAAAAAAACAAAACAAAACCCAAATCCCCAAACTTATTAAGTGTATTAAGTGTTAAGTGTTTGTTTTGATCCTGGAGGAATCACTTAATTCACATAAGCTCTGTTAGACCGCTGAATAATTGTGTGACCCGAACAGTTCTTAGCTGGTGAGCACTTTCTATGTGCCAGGCCCTTGCTGCATGTTTTATATCCATTATCTCATCAATCACTCACAACAATTCTTTGAATGGACCCTCATATTTTCTCCTGAGGAAATTCCTACACTGTTATGATGATACTGGGTAGCTGAGCCTTCATGTCTCCATGTGTGAAATGAAAGTGATGACAGCTACTTCCCAGCATGGCTGTCAGAAATAAATGCATATGTATAAGTGCATTTATCAACACAATATATGATACATACTGAAACATACACACATATAAATGCATGATATGTATAAATATAGAGAGACAATGATTAAATAAAATCAAAAATTCTATATATACCCATACATATACATATATGTATGTGTGTGTGTGTTTGGCACATAAGTAAAATTTGTTAAATAGCTTAATGTCAACAGAAATTACCTTTCTACAAAGACCAATATGTTTCTGTAGAGGAATATAGGGACATAAGAAAGATGAAAAGTAAATGAGCAAACTTTCATTCAAAGTTTGCTAACACTCTTCTAAGGCAGCGTTTTAGTTGTTTTCTATTATCACCCAGCTCAAATCCCCTGAAAATTGTGTATCTCACAATAGTTAAATGAAACATTCACCAGTAGGACTCTTTTGCTTTACCTTAGGGAATGGTGATAGGGCTTTTAACCTCTCACTCAATTCTTAGTTGGAATGAGGCCTTTTTCATATGGGTGACTTTTCCTGGTAGTCTATGAGCATCTTTTTTTTTTTTTTTGTCTATGAGCATCTTAAAGGCAGGGACCAACCTGGTCAAGATTATATCCCCTGGCCTGGCATGCATTCTCCTAGTAGGTCAGGAAGAGTACCCAGTTATCTCTGTCAGAAAGATCGTTGGAAATGATCAATTTGCTGAGTTAGTTCTACTTATTGATGAGAAAGGTCCTTGGGCTCTGGGGGGTCTTTCCCTCACCCTCTGTTTCCCAACACCACCCAGGCCTTCACTCAGCCTGGGATAATTCATCTCTGCCGGAAAACTTATTAGGGGTTATCTACTAGAAATGGGTAAGTGAAGATAAACAAAAATATTGTCCCTAGTAGATAGAAAAACGTAGCATAAAAACAGAAGCAGTTAACACCCATGTAATATCAGTACAGGAACAGATAAATAGACCAATGGAGCAGAACAGGGTTAGATCATGCCCTCTGCCCAACTACTACGTTTACATGATAAATGTGGCATTTCCAGTCAGTAAAGGAAGAAAAGACATATACAATGAAGAAAAATAAAAGTACCCAAACATCAAAATAAAGCCCAAGTGAATAAAAAATTTAAACATAAAAAACTATACTGTACTAGAAAAATTACAGAATTATAGAATCTTGACATCTAACCCAGAAACCATAAGAGAAAAGATTGGCATGTTTGACCATAAAAAATTTAAAATTATGACATTATGTATGTCACTATAGAGAAAAATATTCAATAACATGTTAGCAATGGTTACCACTAATGAGAGTAATGCAAAGGGTGTGAATATATTACTAGGAGTATTGGAAAACATTAAAAAGAAAAATGTTTAGAGAAAACAGCAATGTATTTATTCTATTTCTCTACCTCTCCATCTCTCCATCTTTATCCAGATCTATCTATCTATCTATCTATCTATCTATCTATCTATCTATCTATCTATCATCTATCTATACATCATCTATCCATCTGTGGAAAAATCAGGGTAGAATCTTTAAGATTGATAAATTTTAACTTGTGCTAGCCTTATGTCTTTTATTAGCAGAGATTATTTTTTTCATACTTAGTAGCTTGCTGCTTGAAAAGTGCCCTTCCCCCGCCTCTTTCTCCTCTTCTAAAAAAGATTATACTATAAGAGACTGTCTTCAAAAATTGACTTTTAAAGACATAGGGTTATTTTAAGCTAAAATATAATGTCGACTAGAATAGCCCATCCTCAGACTTCCTGACATGTTTGACTCATTACTGCAATTACTATTTCATTTTTTTCTCACCCAATAGCATACTACAAAATTTCTTTTTAATTTGACTCTCTGCTGGTGTTTGCAGCTGAAATTTATTTCCATCTCCTGTTTAGGGCAAGGGACAAAAGAAATCTTAGAATTCATGTAGTCATATCCCCCATCCCAAACTTGAACCCTCAATGTAGCTCAGCAGTCCCAGCCTGGGTAAATAGACAAAGAGTGAGACAGGGAGACACTAAAAAGAAAGCAGTGGCTGACCCTGCTTCCTAAAATCTCACTGTGTTCTATGTCACTCTACCATACAGTTTAAAAAAAAAAGTCAATTAAAGAGTGTTGCATGAAAGGCCTTAATTTCTGGATTGAACTTCTGTTTTACCATACACACTAAATAATAAACTTACATGTCAGTGTTTGAGCATTCATAAGAATGAATCATTCCTAAGTTATCAGCTCACATTATCATATAAATGATCACTTTTACTTTCTCTCCCAATAGAGTTATAATCTCTAATAAAGCCGTTTATACATGTTTTAAGCATGACTACAGTGCCCTAGAAAAGCATCATATTGCTTTAATAATAAAAATGCAAAATTATTCAGGCAGCTTTAATCAGATGCCTAAGTCTCTGGATCAAGTCCAAATCAGCCCATTCTACATCTGTAAGGAGAAAGAGTCAGAATGAACCCTGAACACAGTGTTGTATGAAGTATCCCAGCCTTGATAGATTCAAAGACCCAGATGAGATCACTGATGATGGAATCTGTTCCAGCCTCTGACTTTCACTTCAACCCTAAAAACTCTCTCTACAGCCATAAAAATTCCTCCTGCAAGAATTTGGGTCTCTAGGAGAAAAATAAGTGAAAAATAATGATCCTACCTTTGATGCATGGTGGTCATGATGTGGACAATAAAAAAGAAGTTCTCTAGTTTAGTGAAAGGGATGACTAACATAATAGTTTGAACTTAAATGAGGCAGATTGGCTCTGTGGAAAAAAGAAAAAAGAAATGACCCTGAGGGGGGAAAACAGACCTTCATAAATTTCATCATGCGTCATGTGGGACAAAAGAGCCATTGAAATTTGAGTGTGTGCAAAATATATTATGATGATGCTGTTAACAGCAAGTTCTGCCAAAGTCTTAAAACCTCAAGCACTTCTGGAGTTGATAATTGCCTGGAAAGAAAATCCGCTTTCTGTTTGCTAAAATCTAAGGAAGGAAAGAGGATCCTGTCCAGAGAGTTTTAATTTGCTTGAAACCCTTAATCAAATGATTTTTCCTCTGTGGACCCTTCTCTCAGTCTGTCAAGAAGAAATTTGCTGCTGAAGCCAAAAATGTTGGCAGACAAACACTCTTTGTCAGAAGAGAGAACACTGTAGATAGGTACATACAAACACAATATGTAAACAATGGCCTCAGGTGGTTTCTGCTTTTTTTTTTTTAAGGGTAATGGAGGGAGGTTATTGCAATCTTTTGCCAGTGAAAAGTAGCAGGTGTGATAATCAACCAGCCTTTCTATCACAAGAGTGAGTTTGAATAGGTGCTGCTTACTTGATATTAACATAGTAGAAATTTGACTATTTGGTGCGAGATCAAGAGATAGGGATGATTTTTCAAAAGAACTTTGGCTCTTGGAGAGAGAAGAGGGAGGGAGGGAGGAAAGGAGGGAGGACGTGTGGGATACTGGGCGGGATCACACCTATAAAGTCAGAACAGCAAATGCCTGTAGCAAAGTACCCTGCAATGTTTCCCACTAAGCTGCCCCAGTTTAACTTAGTCTATAAATGTAAGAATCCTCTAATACACCAACCTTGGGCCAGTTTCTCATTCTTGTTCAGGGATTTTTATTTTGGAGCCACTAAACCTGTGTACTGGTTAGGATGTAAAAGCCATGCCCTGATGCCCCGAGCCATCCCTTTCACCATCTTTTTAAAGCAGAGGGGTGTTTATCTCCATCAGCCAGGACAACCCCTTGGCTAGTTGCGGGTTTTTTTTTTTTTTTTTTGGTCCTTTGTACATCTCTTTTGTTAGTCTCCTTGGGGATGGTGAATGTCACAAAAAATAACGAAAATAGCACCATTGCTGGTTAGATAAGTGATTTCAACTCAGGTTTTCCTGGCTGGGGGCAAAAGGTGTGGGGTTTCAGAGATCCCGGGGGAATTCTTCCACCTACTACTACATTACTTTCAGACCATGAGACAGATAACTATGATACTAAGGAGTGCAGTGAACAGTCTGCTATGGGAACTCAAAAAAAGGAACCGCTAACTTAGATCAGTTTCTTCTTTTTTGTATTCAGTATTTCCAAGTTTTCTGAGTGCTTTTATGTGTGCTATCTCATTTGTTCCTCAAAACAGCTCTGCGAAGAGGGTTGGGGAAACATTATTTTTACTCTTAGAAATGGGAGTTCTGAGCCTCAGAAGGGTTAAGTAACTTTTCTTTTTTCTTTTAAATGTTTTATTTTAAATATTTGGGGTACAATTCAGGATTAGGTATACAAATGTTCACTATGCAGCTACCCTTGTTGATGAGGTGTGCCCTTTCTCCTCTGGCAGTTTCCCTCAACTGCTGCTCCTACCTCCCCTCCCCTGGCAGTTTCTCACTCTGTCAGTTCCTTTCTTAGAGTATTATGATAATTGTTCAAGGTCCACTTATGAGTCACGGCATATGGTACTCTGTCCTGGTAGATCACTGAATATGTTAGACTCTAAATCCAACCAATTAACTTTTCAAGAATACATAGTTAGTAGACTTTATCTGCGAAAAGGTAAGTTATCCTTTGCTTCCAAATTCTATCCTTTTGAGGTCATCATGGTGAAAGCTCCAATCAAAGGCAAATCATTAATGTTTTACTATTTGTATAACTCGGTTATATTTGAAATGAATAGCTCAAATTTCTGAACTGCATATTTATGACAACAGAATATCACCTCCAACTACTGAATTATATTAAATATTGTTTTTGAAAAATTCCCAGGTAAAAAGAGACTGAAACTTTTCATTATCAAGTTTTCTTTTTATATTTGTATAACTTAATTCTGGTTTAAGTGAGAAAATAAAATTTAGCCAATGATTAGTATAACCTAAAGTAATTGCTCATGCTACTTTGTGAAATGCAAATAGCAAATGGATCATATATTAAGCAACCAATTATCCTGTAAGAATATTAGCAATTTTTGTAAGAACTTTTTTATTTCTGAAACATGCACTTTAATATGTTTCAATAACTCTAAGACAGTCATTTCATTCATCCAGTAAATAATGTATACTCTAAGCTGTTCATTTAAAGTTCTAAGTCACAGATTATACTGAACTCAAAGCACATTTATATTTCCTTGTATAACCAAATGAGCACATAGAAAATCATTCCTATTTTGAGGTATGGTTCCTTTATGCCTAGGCATCCAAGGGTTTCTATCAAGAATAAATGCTGAATTTTGTCAAAAGCTTTTTCTGTGTCTAATGATATAATCATTTGATTCTTATTTTTAACATTTGTTGATGTATTTAATTACATTCATGGTCTTGTGGATGTTAAACAAGCCCTGCATCCCAGGGATGAAGCCTACTTGGTCACGGTGGATAATTTTTGAGATGTGTTGGTAGATCTGATTTGCTAGAATCTTGTTGAGAATTTTTGCATCTATGTTCATCAGGGATGTTGACCTGTAGCTCTCATTCTTTGTCGGGTCTTTGCCTGGTTTGGGTGTTGGTGTAAAGTTAGCTTCATAAAATGTTTTGGGAAGAGTTCTGCCTTTCTTGATTGCCTGGGATACTTTCAACAGGATTGGTATCAGTTCCTCCTTGTATGTTTTGTTGAATTCTGCTAGAAAGCCATCTGGTCCAGGGCTTTTTTTGGTAGATAGTTTCTTATCAATATCCTGGGTTATTATTGGCCTATTTAGGATCTCTATTTCTTCTTGTTTCAATCTTGGAAGGTTGTGTGATGTCAGAAAGTCCTCTACCTCATTTGGGTTTTTGAATTTGTTTCTGTACAAGTATGCATAGTAATCTCTGATAATTTTTTGTATTTCTTCAAGGTCGGTTGTGATTTGATCTTTTGTATTTCTGATTGTGATTATTTGGGCTTTTTGTCCCTTTTTCTTGGTCAGTCTGGCTAGGTGTCCATCAATCTTTTTTATTCTTTGAAAGAACCATCTTTTTGTTTCATTGATCCACAGCCAACATATTACTAAATGAACAGAAATTGGAAGCATTTCCCCAGAAAACCAGAACAAAACAAGGCTGTCCACTCTCACTCTTCCTGTTCAACATAGTGTTGAAAGTCTTAGCTAGAGCAACAGACAAGAGAAGGATATCAGGGGTATCCAAACAGGAAAAGAGGAAGTTAAGCCATCCCTCTTTGCAGATGATATAATCTTATGCCTGAAAAATCCAAGGGAATCTGTCAATAACCTCCTTGCACTGATAACGGACTGTGGTAAAGTCTCAGGGTATAATCAACGTGCAAAAGACAGTTGCATTTTTATACACCGACAACAAACAGAGAACTGAATAAAAAGCACAATCCCATTCACAATAGCCACACACACACAAAATGAAATACTGGCTGGACTCACGCTATAATTCCAGCACATTGGAAGCCTGAGGTGAGAGGATTGCCTGAGCCCACAGGTTCGAGACCAGCCTGGGCAACTTGGTGAGACCTCATCTCTACAATAAATCAAAAAATTAGCCTGGCATGGTGACGCATGACTGTAATCCCAGCTACTTGGAAGGTAGAAGTGGAAGGATCGCCTGAACCCAGCAGATCAAGGCTGTGGGGACAATGAGTGTGCCACTGCACTCCAGCCTGGGTGACAGAGTGAGACTTCAACACTAAATAAATAAATAAAGAACGAAATACCTTGGTATCATCCTAATCAGAGATGTGAAAGACCTTTACAATGAAAACTATAAAACACTGCTCAAAGAATCAAAGAAGACACAAACAAATGGAAGAATATTCCATGCTCATTGATTAGTCGAATCAACATTGTTAAGATGTTCTTCCTACCCAAGGCAATGTACAGATTCAAGGAAATACCGGTTAAATTACCATTATTATTATTCTCAGACCTGGAAACAATAATACAGAAATTCAAATGGAAACATAAACGACCATAAATAGCCATAACAATCCTCAACAAAAGAAACAAAGTGGGAGGTATGACACTCCCAGACTTTAAACTTTAGCATATGGCTATAATAATCAAAACAGCTTGGTATTAGTATAAGAACAGACCTATAGACCAATGGAACAGGATAGAGATTCCAGAAGCAAAACGTCAATTTCTCAACCAATTTATCTTCGACAAAACCTCCAACAACAGCTACTGGGGAGAGGAGAACCTACTCAGTAAATGGTGCTGGGAAAACTGGCTGACCACAGACAGAAGATGAAACAGGACCCCTACCTATCGCCATACACAAAAATCAATTCTAAATTGATCAAAGACCCAAACATAAAACCTCAAACTATAAGAATCTTCGAAAATGCAGGAGACACCCTCACAGAAATTGGAATAGGCAACCAATTCCTGATCAAAACCTCAGATATCCATGCCATTAGAGATAAGATAAACAAGTGGAACCTTATCAAACTGAAAAGCTTCTGCAAAGCAAAATAAACCATCAAGAGAGTGGAGAGACAGCCCACAGAATGGGAAAAGATATTTTCCAACTGTATTTCTGACAAAGGCCTAACATCCAGGATCTACAAGGAACTTAATCATGCCAAAAGGAAAAAAACAAACAGCCTCATTAAAAAATTGGCAAGGAAACTGCCGGGGGGAGGGGGGCACATCTCATCAACAGGGATACCTGCATAATGAACATTTATATACCTAACCCTGAATTGTACCCCACATATTTAAAAGAAAATTTTAAAAAATTAAAAAAATGGGCAATAGACACTTCTCAAAAGAAGATATGTGAGCAACCAACAGACATGAAAAATGCTCAGCCTCACTGATCATCAGAAAAATGCAATTGAAAACCACACTGAGATACCAGTAAGAGTCCAGCAAGAATGACCATCATTAATAAAACAAACAAACCAAAAAACAACAGATACTGTTGAGGATGTGGAGAAAAGGGAACTCTTCTACACTGATGGTGGGAGTGCAAAATAAGTCAATCTCTATGAAAAACAGGGTGGCAACTTCTAAAAAAACTAGAAATTAACCTTCCATATGACTCAGCACTCTTCCTTCTGGGAATATACCTGGAGGAATACAAATCTTTCTACAAAAAAGGATCTGCACACACATGTTTATTGCAACACTATTCACAATAGTAAAAAAAAATGGAACCAACTGTGCTGCCCATCGAAATTGGACTGGATTAAAAAATGTGGTACATATACACAATCGAATATTATGTAGCTGTAAAGAAGGACAAAATTATGAACTTCACAGCAACTTGGATGGATTTGGAGTCTTTCATACTCAGTGATCTATCACAGAAACAAAGAACTGAGTATCATGTTCTTATTCATAAGTGGACCCTGAACACCTATCATAATACTACAAAAAAGGGATTGGCAGTAGTGGGACACTGCTGGGGGTGAGGTGGCACATAATATCAATAAGGGTGCCTGGTCCTAATCTAGGTGAAGTGAGGTCCAATGGGAGATCCAAAACTTCACCTGTACCTATACCATTTATGTATGCAATACTGATTTGCACGCCACAACTTTAAAATAAAATAAAATTTTTAAAAAAGGAAAAGAAAATCATTGCATCTTGAAGGATGACTCATACCCTTGCATTCTTACTTTGTGCCTGAAATTTTACATATAATATCTCTTTTCATTGTTAATTTTACCATTGAGAAGCTGAGTCTCAGAAAAGTTAAATATCTTGCTCAAGTAAATTAACTTATAGAGAGTAATTTGTGATGGATGTGGGAAGAAGTCAATAGCAAAAACTGACCAGTTGAACAATTTGCATCTGTATTTGTAAAACTAGATGCTCCATTATCTTGGAATTATATGACTGTATCTCAAAGGATTAAATTAAAGTATTTATCATGCTACTTATATGATTTTATACGAGGTTAGGGTGATGTAGAAAAGGTGGCATGACTGAAAACCTAACCTCTAAATCTGGGACAAACTTATGGCTTTAAAAACTGGTGTTTTTCATGTTCTCACTCATATAGTGAACTTTGAACATCCAATATAAAACTATAAGAAAATGACTGACAGAGATGGGAAACTATGAGGGGGAGGGGAACGGAGATGGGATTAATGGTAGTCAATATCTGTCTGGGGATGGGAAGATACCTCTTGTCAACAAAGGTACCTGAACGAAGCATATTTGTATACCTAATCCTTGACTGTACCCCACAATATCATAATAAAAAATACTGATTATAAAAAAAATGGAGTTTTTGTGAAATTCTGCTTTGGAAAATGTAATGTACTTAGGCTAAATACATGGTGAAGAGATTGTGATTTTAAACAGTGTTCCCAACAGGAATGACATAAATATATGCATATAATGTCTTTTTTTTCTTAGTGAAATTCAGGCTGGGTAATGTTCTCTTCATTGAACATTATGAATACATATCACAAGCAATTTGTATTAGCACAATTGCCAAAAAGTGGGATTGGTGGGTGGCCACCTGGCTGGGATTTACTGTCCTTTCCTTAACTGTATTTATGCTAGTAATGATCATGATCTGTATATCTATATAAAGTCTCTTGATTCAAAAATGCTTTTTCATCTTTCATTTCACATTGGATTTTATCCTTTAATAATTCTGTGGTGTAGGAATCACAGCAGAGCTATCATCATTTCTCTCACTGGAGGGTCTGCTTCTTGGATATGTGCTTCTACATGTTTGGAAGTTCATTATTCACAGCTTACAATTGCTAGTGTATATATTTTAAACTTAGTATGTTAATTTTAACTTTGGTTGGGAGGAGGACTGGTGTGATAACTTAGCAGTCTCTGTACATTTTATTTATGGTGTTATGATCAATCCTCTACCATAGCACCTGACTCACTCTACTAATTTACTCACAGGGTACCTTTCTTCCATAACTACCCAGCCAAAATTAGCATCTTGTCCCCCTTTTTACTCCCAGCCACTCTTATTATACATTTTAATATTTCCATAGTATTTATTACAGTTGAATTTATCTTGCCTATTTTCTTACCTTTATCATTGTCTCTCCCAACCAGAATGAAAGCATCATGGATATAGATTTTTTTTTTAAGATGTGTGCACATTGTGAAGTGACCAAAAAAACATATAAAAATGGTCAACATCACTAATCATGAGAGAAATTCAAATTAAAACCACAATGAGATATCACTTCACACCATCAGAATGACTATTAATAGAAAGACAAAGAACAACCGATGTTGACATGGATGCTAAGAAAAGGGAACACTCATTTACTGTTGGTGAGATTGTAAACTAGTTCAACCTCTACGGAAAATATGAGATTTGGAGATTATGGAGTTTTCTCAAATAACTAAAAATTCAATTACCATTCAAGGCAGCAATTCCACTAGTAGGGATCTACCCAAAGGGTAATAACTCAAAATATAAAAAGGATGTTGTATGTTCATAGCGGCATCATTCACAATAGCAAAATCATGGAATCAATCCAAGTGCCCATCAACAATTGACCGGTGGGCACATAAAGAAAATGTGGTATATATACATGACGGAATAGTATGCAGTCATAAAAAAGAATGACATCATGTCCAACAACAAGGATGGAGCTGGAGATCATCATCCTAAGTGAACTGACTCAGAAACAGAAAACCAAACACTGCATGTTCTCATTTATATGCAGACGCTAAATGACGACAAAGATGGAGATAATAGACAAGGAAGACACCAATAAGAGGAGGGTTAGGCTTGAGAAATTATCTATTGGGTACAATGTTCACTATCTGGGCAATGGGCCACCTGAGACCCGATCCCCACTACTACACATTATGTTCATGTAACAAACATGCATGTGTGCCCCTTGAATCTAAAATTTAAAAAGGGGGGAAAATTAAAAATAAAAATTAAAAAAAAATGTTTCTTGGAACATAAAAAATGTGCACACATTGCATGATCTAGTATTTAGAGCAAGAGGTGACTGAATGAATGAAGGCATGTGTGAATGGAAGATACAATCTAAATGGTCATGCTTTGAACCACATGACCCTTTCTCCCTGATCAAAACGAATTAGGCACTTTTCTCAAGGGCAGTCAATCCAGAAGCTGGATGGGGATATCTGAAATGGGCTGGAATAAAAAAGGTAAGCTGGACAGGTAAAATGACCCCCTTGAGAATTTAACCAAGAGCCATAAAGAGAATCAACATGATGTAATGGCTGTGATAGTGAAAACATGTATAGAAAGCAGCCCTAAGGTATTAACCTGAGGGCAACTGGGGTAAGGACAAGTTGAATGTAGAGAGCTGCCCACAAAGCAGAGAGAGGAAAGATATGCAGGGGAAGAAAAAACTCACGTGGGTCTGTAGTGGGAGGAGCCAAGTTAAAGTGGTAGAGAACAAAGTGAAGAGGCATAAGCCCGCCTGTGTGGGTGCTCCTTGCATCCTGATGGCCAAACGAGCTTCTGTTTCCCGCCCTTTCTCCAAGGGACCTGCACTACCTGACATCTCCTTGGCTAAGGTATGAAGTATGCTAAGGTATGCTTTCTTAGTTCCTGTGTTCTTAGTGAACTGTGTCCCTACATGCAAAAGTGTCTAGTTCAACAGCCCTTCTTGACATCTAATTTAGAGTGCACCATGTTTGGTTCTGTCCTTGGAAAAAATCATCTAACATTAGAACAGGATTTTATAATTTACAGAGTGCTTTCATGTATATTTTGCCATTTGCTTCTCAAAGCAATCCCCTCCTCCCCCGCCCATGAAGCAGTTCTTGATTTCCTGTAGCTGAAAAATTTCTCTCACGCACTTGGCTATCATTTTCATTTCTCTCTTCTCAGGCATCACTACTTTGAGTTAAAGCCTTACTTTTGCCACTAGACACTAAGCATCTGGAAGGCTGTTTATCGTTCACAGTGTTTAGTATCATGTCTCATACAACATTGTTCCTAAATAAAATCATTGTTCAAATACTGAATCAGTTTTTAAGACTGAATTTGAAGCAATTCCGCAAACTCTGGTTGCATTTATCACTTTCCCCAAATTAGATCGTAAATGACAAACTTTTGGAGTTGTTTTTAAAAATATTTCTTTCCTCAAAGATCTTTATATTTGTGGTTGTATTTGCATTTTGCCCATAACAGTTTCTGGAGAACTTCCCATAATACTTGAAGTATAAATATGTAAATAAGTGGAAAAAAAACCTGCCTAAAACAGATATTCAATTATAAAATTAGTAAACTTAGTTACAGATCTATTTCTTTTAGTTATTCCAAGGCTCCAAACCTTCGCTTGAGTTTTTAGTTTTCTAAGTCATAACCTCTTTTATTTTTTAAGTCATAACCTTTTTCTATGTCTCAATGGGTCTCTTTAGATTTGGTGATTGCTTTTATTCCTGGGTTAGTTGTACTCAGAGGCCTGAGTCTGGGTGAATAAGAGATCCGCATTTACCTCAAAAATGCTAGCATTTCCATTTTTTTTCCACACTGTTTTATTTTGAAAGATGAAGAACTAAAGCAGGGGGAAACAAACCAACAACCAAAATGCACAAAATTACATATCTTCCTCAAGGGTAGTTAGAAATAGCACTGGAATTTTGCATAAAGCTAATAAATCTCCCTTGTTATTCTTACTAGGCATGAAGTTCTAAGTAACTATGTTGTTATATACTGAGGTCATATATTTGAGATCCTTGGTAATTTTACATTAATATTAGTTGAGAATAAGGTCTAGAAAGGAGCAGACAAGATGGCATCTTTTCTTTGAATGGTTCTTCCCTTTAGAAAATGAGTGGTTTTCTTTTTCATTAGCTGTTTTGCTAAATGGATAGTCATGCATTCGTGGGTCATCAAGAAATGCTTGCTTAGTGCCTGCTACATGTTGCTATGGACTGTGCTAAGGAACATGGGCAATAAGATATACCACAGGCAACTGATTGTAAAATGCTATGGTAGGTGCCAAGAGAGAATCCAATAGTTAACTCTAACCATGATATCACAAAAGAAAGAATCATCAATCCTGTTGGTGGGAGAGTGGGAAGATGCTCAAAGAATTTTATAGACAGATGCCCAAACTGAGTTTTGAAGAAAGAGTGACATTTTTAGGCATAAAAGGGCCTTTTAGAAAGAAGGGAGTTGGTGGACCAAGGCATGTGGGATGCCAGGTAACTGCAAAGTTGTTCAGTTTAGCTGCAAAGGGAAAGAGGAGCATTGGGGAAGGAGTTTGGAGAGGAAGGAAGGGAGGGCATAGATGGCTTGGAAGCTTGGCCCAAAGAGTTTGTTCTTTATTCTGGAGGCAATAGAGAGCAAAGGAGCATTCTAAAAATGGAATAGGAAGGCTAGAGCTTCACAATGTGAAAGACAGCAGCAAGGCTGAGATAGCAAGCTCGTATCACAAGTTAAAATGTGTTGTCAGAGCGCTTGAGCAAATATTGCAAATAAAATGATATTTCAGTATCAATTGTTATTATTGTTTTTCACATACACGGTGATTTTGAAGCTCAGAAATTAAGCATTATTGGCCAAAACAAGTTTAAGCATGTGTTGAGTACCATTCCAGAAAGTGCATTATGCTTTCCTGTCGATCTGTCAATCCTCTCCATTTCTGCAGTGGGAGAGTCAAGTGAAGATTTACTACAGAATACATGAGCATCTGAGAAAGGAGCAAGGGGATTATTACTCATCTTGATGGAGTTTATGTGTCTGATATGTGTGTCTACAGGCACATGAGGAACAGTGGCATAGAGTAGGGCGTGAGTCAGAGAAACTGGGCTAGAGACCAAGTTCTGGTACACATTAGTCATGTGACTTATTTTATTTTTTTGACTTATTTTATTTTTATTTTATTTTTATTTTTGACTTATTTTATTTTTTTGAGTTGGAGTCTCACTATTATCCAGGCTGGATTGCATTGGCACGCTCAGGGCCACCACCGCAGCCTCGACCTGCTGGGCTCAGGCCATCCTTCTGCTTCAACCTTCCAAGTAGCTGGAACCACAGGTGTGTGCCACCACACCTGACTAATTTTTTGATTTAATGTAGAGACGCGACCTCTCCAAGTTGTCCATGCCGGTCATGAACATGCAACAATCCTCTTGCCTTCGCCTCCTAGAATGCTGGGATTACAGGCATGAGCCACTGCTCCCAGCCAGTCATGTGACTTTAAAAACAGTGGTTAGTTTATTGAATTTCAGTTCGTGCATCTTTAAAACGGGGTAACTATTTACTGTCTTATCTATTTTGTAGGGTTTCTGTGAGAATCTATTGAAGATAGTGTCTTAAGAACAACAGTGCTTAATTTATGCATGCTTTTAAAATCAAGGTATCCCTGAGAAGAACCAATAGCAAGAAATCATAAAACATTATTAGTGAGTCTTTCTCCAAAATGTTCTAGGTACAAATATGCACTCCAGAATCTATCTTGCTGTTTCCAGGCTTATCCCTTTCTAATTTGTTTCCCACTCTGTAAATTGCTGTACAAGTGTAATAATTTATTTTTTGGAATAAAAACCTTATCATTCTGAATGCTATACAATGGTCATTCAAGAGAATAGGAAAAATTTCAGAGTTAGCTGCATAGAATGTACCAGGGGTGCCAAAAAATGAACATACATTTTAAGAGATGTTTCCCATATTCAGAAGTATCTGAACACTAATGGTAACCACTTTGAGCACCTCTTGTAATTGCACAAGTAAAACATGACTTATATTTATCTTATTGTGTATTACAATTTTAATACAGTTTTTTCCTTTCTTAAAATGTGTATAAATTTTTTGGCACCCTCTGTATATAAAGAAAGGGTGTGTGGTCAGTGCACACTTTGTGTGTGTGTATGTCTGAGCATAATAATCTAGTATAGAAGGAAGAGAATTTCAGGTAGAATCATATTACTTGTTCATTTAACTGGTTCAACTAGGCTATCAAATTATATTCATGAGAATCCACAGAGTTCACCTTACTTACAAATATTCCTTCAACACTTGCTCATTCACAAAATATTCATGTAACACATTATTAGATCTTGGTCAAAAAGGGAAATGTGAACATTGTCAATATCAAAATGGAGTCATTCGTGTTAAGGAAAAAAAAAACACCCTGACAAATAGAGCTAGGGAAGGTTGTGAAGAGAGACTTTCATGCATAATCGCCTGATAAAAACTATCAAAAAAAGCTCTGCTAAAATCACAACCTTGCACAAGGACCATCACAATCCTACACAAAATAATACGTCTGTGAGGCCATCTGCCCAGCAACTGCCTATCCAACCTCAGATTGCCACCACTCTTATTACTTATCTTGTAGCCAAGAATAATTATCTCAAAACAATTATGTAATTCTCCCCATTTTTTCCTTAAAAGCCTTTGTCTTTCATCATCTCCCCGAATATAGGGTTTACTATGACCCACATATATTCCCATTGCAATGTCCTATTCTGGAATAAATACCATTCTCTTTTAGAAAGTCTTTCTCTGTTTGTTTAGTTTGGTATATTCATAAAGAGAAGGTAGATCCACAGAGTTCATCTCACTTACAAATGCTCCTTCAACATTCATTCACTTATGTAATTTTTGTAATACGTTATTAGAGGTTGCTAGGGAAGATAAATTGACAGCATTAGCACTGGAAATTAACCATTTCCAGAGGACTTCAAAGCATTTGCAACTCTGCCAAACTTAGAAAGTTGTCATTTTTTTTACTCTCTTTATTTGCAAAGTAATTACATCAGGAAAATCATATAGAAATGACCAGAGCCCAAGTGAACTGGCGGGGCTTTTTGAGGGAACTGAAACAAATGTCTGAATATTTATTCCCCGTGGTGGAAAAAAATTGTCAGCAGAGCAGAAAAAGGAGTCCACAGATAATTTTCTTTTTTTTTTTTTGCTTTTTATCTTAGAATCCCAAGATTTGAAACCTCAGCTATTGAACCAAGATTGTTCAGGTTCCTGGTCAGTAGATGATGTTGTATTTTTTTTTAAAGCCAGTATGCTGTCCAATGTACTGAACTGAGATATTGAGAGTGGCTTATATCATCAGGATGATTGAAGTGATGGCACTTCTGACAGGTATCTAGGGGGGTGAGGTCAGAGACTTTGAAGTCATTTCTCCTCTAGTTAGAAAAACTGAACTGGAGCGATATATCGAGTGTTTCAAGTAACTCTTTCTTGTCATTATAATTAAACTACAAGCTCATTTGAAGTCTTTCATGCTTAAGCATGTCCTTATTTCTCATGAATGTTACAAATCAGTGGTAAAGCTGGATTAAATCCAAACCGTCTGATAGTAGGCAGTGCTACACATTTCACTGCATAACATACCTTCTCAATTCCTTTTATAACTATTAAACAACCAGTATAAGAAAAGACTGAGGTTACTTTGCTTCATAAACATAATTTATATCTCTCTCCAATCCACATTGTCTAGCATCATCGAAGTAGCTATAGACATAAAGATTGGGGAGTAAAATTATAATGAGTATATTCAAGTAGGGCAACAAAAAGTAGAAAGAATAAAACTGTAATAAAATAGAGATTGTATTTAAAGGGCATATAGCACTTCAGTGCTTTAAACAAAAGTAGTTAATTTGCGGAAGAAAATAGAAGCAGTAGTGACACTGTGAACATAGTAAAAAGTGTTTATATCAGGATATATAGATATCCTCATTTTCTTGGGGAAACATAAGTCTGAATCTCAGTTTCCCAGTTTGCAAAGTGATGAACATATAATATCAATTTCATAACTTTGTTGAATAGGACACATAGTCCTCATTTTTAAATCACTCACCTGTATGAGCTAATGCAGGTAAAACTTTTGTGTAAATTGCAAAGTAAGATAGCATACCTTTGTGGCCAAAGTTCCTTTTCTTCTTGCCAAAGTATGTGAATTCTCTTATTCCCTCCCCCTCTTTTTTTGTGAAAATGAAAATTACAGCATCATATTTCTCTTGACAGCCATTTCTTTGTAAGGTTTTTGTTGTTTTAGCTGGTAACTTTGCTCCTTTTTCCATTTGCTCCTTGCTCCAGAATCAAGTGTTCAGTTTTTTTTTCTTTCTCGCCACATTAGATAGTGACAATTATGTGAAAAGAACTGAAGAATAAAAGCTTTTGTTATACTGAGTTATTAACAAAGGAAACTTTTATTTTAGCGAGAACAAAAAGGCATCATTACTATTGGTCATTGTCCAGAGACAGATTGGAAATATTTTAATGAAAATGAATATTTATTGCAGTAGTGTTCATTTTAATGAGACAGCTTTCTAGTCTTATCTTTCCTTAAATATTTTCACATTTTGTTCACTCATTTCATTTCTCAGGCTAAACAAAAACCATTTAGAGGAACATTTTTTATTGTAGGGCACTGTGAGTGATTTAAAAATGAGGACTATGTATAAAATATAGTCCTCCTTTAGAGGGTTATGGTTTGTCTTCCTAACATAATTGTAAATACATGAAAACTAGGGAACCTTGGAGTACCTTGAAAATGCAATTTTAGAAAGATGGTGAGAGACTGAAGCTCTCAAGATACCGATGATTTATAAATGACTGATATATTGGGGAGAATTGACAAAAAAACTATTTAATTCTGAGTATTAAAAAGAAATGACATCTAGAGGGAAAAGAGCCAATGCAGACCAAATTAGATGTGATAATTAACAAAAAGAAAAACAGATGCAGGTATTTTGTTCAGTGCAAGAAATAGGAAATGATATTACAGTGAATTCTATAGGAACTATGACTCAAGATAATAACACATTTTAAGTCTTATTTCCACCCCTTTATGACATGAATCAGGAATAAAGGCATGCAGTAAGAAGACACACATTGAAGGATGTGTAGATGAAGAAGCCATTGCTGGGAGCTGTTCTGCATCGTCTCTTTAAGTCACTGAATTTTGAGATAGAAGTCCTGATGTTTTAAACTATCTCAGAAGGTCAAAGACAAACCCATTCTCCTAAATACATTTATAGAATTCCTCACAATTTACAAAGTGGTTTTGCATAGGATATCCCTCTAAATTAGTGAACGTAGACAATGGTCCATGTACCACATTGAGAGGAAATCATGTCTTTCTACTCAATGATTAAATCCTGAGGAAGTCTGGGATGTGTAAACAACTGACTGCAATACTGGAGGGTTCAGGGGGTACCCAACAGAGGATATAAATGTAATCTATAGTTGGGAACTGTGGGTGACATCTATTACTTTGTCTTTCCTACATCCTTTTCTTTTGTAAATTCCCTCTTTCTCTCACCATATGATTCTGATAAAGCTATCAATCAGAGTATATGCTCCCCTTTCACTCCCACAGATGTATTCATGTGAACTAAGGTGGTAAATCAAAATGTGCTGTCCTTCCAGCCACTACAATTGGTCACACGATCAATGTGGGGCCAATCAGATATAAGCAGAGTCACTGGAAGTTCCTTCTATGTAATTATTTGGATGTTCGATAAGAGAATCTCTCTGTCCTTCTGAGAGCCAAGTCCATGAAAGCCTGAAGATAGGAAGATGATAGATAGATAGAGAAATAGATAGATAGATAGATAGATAGATAGATAGATAGATGATAAATACCCATCAGCAGCTGACGGGTATTTATTCCTAACACATGAGGAGAAACTTCCAGGAAAGGCAGCCAATCCAAAAGAAAAAGAACCAACAAATGAAGAGAGAACATTTTTGAGTAGCTGGACCTAGCTATGCCTAAGCCAGTCAGTCCCTGACATTTTTACTTACATAGCTAACATATTTCATATTTGTTTGGATATATTTGAAATGTATTTCTGTCATTTATATCCAGAAGAGTTCTGAATAATACAAAGACTCAATTCTTTTGAACCAAGGTCCTAGTTCTATCATCTATCACCTGCTATCTATCTATATCTGTCTGTCTATCTATCTATCTATCTATCTATCTATCTATCTATCTATCTATCTATCAACCAATTACCTACCTACCTACCTATTATCTCTTAAAAGATTTCTATGTACATTTCAGTTAGGATAAATTCATTGATTAGTCTAGTAGGTATTCCTTGAGTGTCTTTCAAGCATTGGAGAGGTGCTGGTTATGATGTACTTCTCTTCTTTTCCTTTTGCTATTCCTCTTAAGAGCTATAGAATACCGTGACTACTAAGCTGATTGAATATTCCCATGATTATAGCATGAAGGTCATCAGAAGGTTTTGTACTCTTTCAAAGTGAAATTCCTTCCTCTGATATTGCAAGCATTCAAGTTATCCCTAGCATTTATAAGTGTAGATTCTGGAGGAATCCATATTTTTATCTGTGATTTCAAATAGATAAAAAGGAAAGTGTCATGAAAGAAGCATAGTAGAAATATAATTCCATGCTAGTGTAGTTACACATACAGTGGTGTAGTGACTAGTCCTGTTTCAACAATTATTCAACAGCGTTTCAAGTCTGAGACATTTGTGAACTTGCTTTGACCAGAGAAAAGGCCACTATTTTTCCTTTCTGCCATTATATATCTTCTTACCCATCTGTGTCATTATATTAATGGCAGTGTCATATAGAAATCAGGCTTTCTAGATAACTTAAATTTCTAATTTCTAGATAACCAAAAATTACTCCTTTAAGTGAAAATATTGTTTTATAATATTAAACTATCTGAAAATTCATTATATATTTTTACGTTTTCTTAAGCAAAATATGGTAATAATAATAACTTAGTTACCTAAGTGGGTTCCATGAGGTGGGCCCTGTATCACCCATTTACATTCAACATTTTGCTTAGGCCTAGTCCTGGGAGGGAATAAGTGCAATCCCTATTTAAGAGGGTGTTAACTGAGGATCAAAATGCTTTGGTAACTTAGCTAAGATCCCAGAACCATGGGTGGTAGAACCGGGATTTGAGCTCAGATATGTCTGAATCCATAGCTGCTATCTTTTTCTTTCTTTTCTTTTTTAGATTTTAGACTCAGGGGGTAAAGGGCTTGTTTGTTACATGGGCATATTGTATAGTAGTGGGGACTGGGTCTCAGGTGGCCCATTCCCCAGAGAGTGACCATTGTATCCATTAGGTAATTTCTGAGCCCTAACCCCTCTCTTATCAGTTTCCCCAGTGTCCATTATTTCCATTGTTGTGGCCATTTAGCTCTCTATCCAAGTGAGAACATGCAGTGTTTGGTTTTCCTTTTTTTCTTTCTTATCCTTTTTTCTTTTGCTTTTTCCTTTGTGTTTGATTTTCTGTTTCCAAGTTTTTTCACTTAGGTTGATTCTCCAGTTCCGTCCATGTTGCTGCAAAAGGCATCATTTCATTTGTTTTTATGGTTGTGTAGTATTCCATGGTGTATATTTGCCACATTTAAGAAAATCAGTCAGTTGTTGGTGGGCACTTAGGCTGGTTTCATGATTTTGCTATTGTAAATAGTGCTGCAAAGAACATATGAATAAAAGTATCATTTTTATATAATGATTTTTTCCCCTTTTAGGTAGATACCTAGTAGTGGGATTGTTGAGTTGAATGGTAATTCAATTTTTACTTTTCTGAGAAATCTCCATTCTGTTTTCCATAGAGGTTGAACTAGTTTACGATCCTACCAACAGCGACTGAGAGTTCCCTTTTCTCTCTAACTGTACCAACATCTGTTGTTCTTTGATTTTTTAATAGTCGTCATTCTGACTGGTGTGAGGTGACATCTCATTGTGGTTTTCGTTTACATTTTTCTAACGATTAGTAAGGTTGAGCATTTTAAAATATGTTTGTTGGCTGCTCGTGTGTCTTCTCTTGAGAAATGTTTATTCATGTTCTTTGCCCACTCTTTGATGGGATTGTTTGTTTCGTGTTCAGTTGTTTTGAGTTCCTCATAGATTCTAGACATTAGCCCTTTGTTTGAGGTATAATTTGCAAATATTTTTTCTCATTCTGTAGGTTTCTGTTCACTCTGTTGATTATTTCTTTTGCTGAGCAGAAATTTTTAGTTCAGTTAAGTCCCATTTATCTATATTTGTTTTTGTTGCAATTGTTTTGGGGATCTTTACCATAAATTATTTGCTTAGGCTAATGTCCAGAAGAGTGTTGCCTAGGTTTTCTTCTAGAATTTTTTTTTTTTTTTTGAGTTGGAGTCTCACTCTGTCGCCCAGACTGGAGTGCAGTGGCCGCTCCGGGCCACTGCAGCCTCGACCTGCTGGGCTCCGGCGATCCTTCCGCCTCAGCCTTCCAAGTAGCTGGAACTACAGGCGCGCGC
>CAUYQG010110198.1:0-18994 GCA_963574415.1 Tarsius wallacei | reverse complement strand
AGATCAGCGTTGTTTTCATGTCTGCTAACATAACATCCTTTCTGCAGCCCATGGATCACAAAATAATTTTGACTTTCAAGGGTCATTATTTAAGAGCTACATTTTGTAAGGCTATAGCTGCCATAGATTATACTTCCTCTGATGGAACTGGTCCAAGTAAATTGAAAACCTTCTGGAAAGAATTCACCATTCTAGATGCCATTAAAAATAGTCTTGGCTAGCAGGTCAAGGCTGCAGTAGCCATGAGCGTGCCACTGTACTCCAGCCTGGGCCACAGAGTGAGACTCTGACTCAAAAAAAAAAAAAAAAAAAAAAAAAAAACAGGGTTTTTTAATGGGAGGAAGGCAAAGTATCAATGTTAAAAGGAGTTTGGAAGAAGTTGATTCCAACCCTCATGGATGACTTTGAGGAGTTCACAACTTCAGTGGAGGAATACCTGGGGCTGGGTAATTCATAAAGAAAAGAGGTTTATTTGGCTCGCCATTCTGCAGGCATGGAGCCAAATCTGCTTCGGCTGAGGGTTTCAGGGAGCTTCCAATCATAGCAGAAGGGGAAGGGGATCTGGCATATCAAATGACAAAAGAGGGCGTAAGAGAGGGGAGGAGGTGCCAGGCTCCTCTTAACAATCAGATCTTGTAGTAACTAGAGCGAGAACTCATTCCTTACCACAGGGAGGGCACCTAGTCATTCATGAGGGATGCGCCCCCTCGACCCAAATACCTCCCACTAAGCCCCACCTACAGCAACATGGATCACATTTAAACACGAGACTTGGAGGGGGTAAACATCCCAGCTCTCCGGTGGAAATAGTAAGAGAACTAGGACTCGAAGTAGAGCCTGGAAACGTGACTCAATTGCTGAAATCTCATGATAAAACCTGGATGGATAAGGAGCTGCTTCTTACGGATGAGCAAGCAAAGAAAGTCGTTTCTTGAGATAGAATCTATTCCTGGTGAACATTGTTGACCTGATAACAAAGGATTTAGAATATGACATAAACTTAGTTGATAAAATAGCGGCAGGGCTTGGGAAGATTGACTGCAATTGTGAAAGAAGTTCTGCTGTGGGTAAAATGCTATCAAACAGCATCCCATGCTACAGAGAAATTTTCCATGAAAGGCAGAGTTGATTGATACAACAGACTTCACCTTGTCTTATTTGAAGAAGTTGCCACAGGCACCCCATCCCTCAGCAACCACCACCCTGACAGCAGCCATCAACATCGAGGCAAGACCCTCCACCGGCAAAAGATTGTGATTCGCTGAAGGCTCAGATGATCATTAGCATTTTCGAACAAAAGAGTACTTTAAAATTAAGGTATGTGCATTTTTAGACATAACAGTATCACATACTTAACAGACTACAGTAAAGTAGAAGCATAACTTTTATATGCGCTGGGAAACCAAAAAGTTTATGTGACTTGTTTTATTGCAATATCCTCTTTACTGCGGTGGTCTAGAACCACGCCTGTGATATTTCTGTGGTATGTCTATATCCTGTATTATATGATAACAGTGGATGCATGTCATTATAAATTTGTTGAAACACATAGGATATACAGAAACACCAAGAGTAAATCCTAAGGTAAACTATGGACTTCGGGTGATAATGGTGTGTCAATATTGGTTTGTGGATTGTAACAAATATAGCACCACAGTTCAGGATGTCAATGATGAGGGAAGCTGTATGGCGGCTGGGGGGAGATTGCAAGAGAACTCTCTGTACTGGTTCCTCAATTTTGCTGTGAGCCAAAACCTGTTCTTAGAAAAGTTAAGAACTTAATATGTTTGTAGAGAACTTTTGGACTCCTGAGAGTACATCCACGAACCCACTTGGAGATACTGCATGTGAGGTATGCCGTACGCATTATTTCTAAATCTTACAATCACCTGCTGGATATGTATTATTATCCTAATTTTGTTGCCTGCTTCTCCCTGCATCCCAACTGTGTTGCTGCCAGAACCCCGACCTCCCTTGTCCCAGTCCTCACTTAATTACCAGTCCTGCTGACCAAGTGCGTGCCAACTTCGTTCTAGCTAGTCAGTCCCTTCTGTTTCTTCCAGCCTTGATTCCACCCTTCACCTTCATACCCAGCCCTTCCCACCCAGAAGAAGGAATTAGGGTCCTGTCCTAGTGAAATCCCAAGTCATGAAATGGAAGAACCCATGGGCCCTCTCTGCTGCTGCTGGGGGACACCATATCTTCTCAGGGAAAAATAGTCAGCTAGCCAGTGGAAATGAGAATTGTCCCTGGTGGCAGCTGTTACATCTTCTGTCTATAAAAGTGAGGCAATGCCTTCTAGAAGTCCAGTGGCTGTTGTGCCATAGAAAAATAAGAGGCCAATAACTAAGCTCTGTCTCTCAGAGTCCTAGTCACGGTCTACTCGGAGACCTTAGAGTACTTGGAAAGGGTCAAGGCATTCTCATCGGAGCCAAGGCTAACACCACGAATGCCAGGGTCATTAATGATTCTATATTTGAGAGTTGAAAACACATTCAATTCAGAAGTGTTGATCAGAAGTCCTCAGAAACTGTGATCCTAACTTCCTTCCCCATGGAGAGCATTTCCACCAGCCTCACAATTGTACCTCTGAGCTAATGCTGGACTCCTGAACCCATACCATTCCAGGTTCCACTGGGACACATTCCAGCCTGAGCCCAGGCCACTTCTGAGCCAGTCAGAGCCAACCAAAAAGTGAGTTTGATATCAATCCACAGCAAAATTATTAAATAGATCCTACAAGAGATGTTTTCTGAACCCTAAGGGAGAAAGGTGATGACAAGCAGGAACTCACTTCAATTTGCAAGAATGAAACTGAATATTTTCCTGGGCTTACTAGATGAATTAATAAGGAAAATGCTGTGGTCAGAAAGGTATTTAGCCAAATCTTTCATGGCCTTTTAGACAAGACTGAATGGAAATACAATTAGGTGTGTTCACGTTTGATTGAATAACTGTAGTCCAGGAGTATTAATTAATTGATTAATTCCCTTTCAGGTGCTCAAAGACTTTGTCCTTGATCCTACCTGCAACAAAACTCTTATCAATGATTAAACAAAGAGAGACATCAGAGATCCAAGAATGACATTGAGCTAGATAATTTAATGGGTGATCAAATTGAAAGGCAAAAAGAGCTATATAAGTTGGAATGATGGGTCACAACCAGCAATAATGGAGATAGATATAAAGTCCCTCTTTTTAAGACCAACAAATCCATTTGCAGAGATGCAAAATGAGTGAAATCTGACCTAACACATTTATTAAAACCAAACAAAGTCAAAGTGAGCAAAAAGACCTACTCACTGCCCAGGCCCACAATGCAGTTGAAGGCAGCAGTCATTGCAGATGATGCCCAAGGAAGGAGGCAAGGTTCCCCTCTGTTCTGAATATAATGCCAGCGTTCAGTGGTGTGTTTCAGAGGATGGCTGCAAATTTGACAATGGCCGCCTTCAGAGTAAAATTTTAGAGGGCAGGGTTTTACTTTTATACACCTTGATTTATGCATCCATTATTTTGCATTTTAAAAAGAAAGAGAAAAATCTGAAGCATAGTTAAGAATGTAGAATTTGGAGGCAAAGTATTCCAATTTCAATTCAGCTACTCAGCTGTGAGAGCTACTTAGCTGTGGGAACTACTCAGCTGTGGGAACTACTTAGCTGTGGCCTTCTGACCTCTAACACTGGGAAGAAGATGACACCGTAAAGTTCTCTCGAGTTGGTCTAAAAAAGACACATCCAAGCACATAATCACGCTCTGTAAACTCACTTCAACCACAATCAGAGGACAACCTGGACTAAGGTCTAGAAATGGGAAGAGAGATCCTGGGAAGGAAGCAATAGCTATTTGAAAGGTTCAAGTGTTTGAAAAGTTGTTATGGGGAAGGTGAATCACTTTTTGTTTCTGTATTGCTCTGAAGGGCATAATTGAAACCAATAGGTAGGAATTTTTATGATGAAAAAGCCTTTTCATTCACCACAAGGAAGAATGTCTTAACTCAAGCTACTCATAAAAAGCAGCAAGTGTCCCATGGTTGGAGGTGTTCCAGCAGATATTGTACAACCACCTGCCGGAGACGATATTCAAGGAAGTCTTACTCTGGGAGCCTGGCTAGCTTAGCATTCTGAAACTGATCCCAAGGAGAGCTTTTCCAAATGAAGGTTCCATGGCAACATATGGTCCTAATGAATCAGAATGAGCACGAGGGCAACAACATGTATTTCCTAAAAGTTCACCGAGAGGGCTGGGTGCAGTGGCTCGTGCCTGTAATCCCTGCACTTTGGGAGGACACGGTGAGAGGATTGCTTCAGCTCAGGAGTACAAGACCAGCCTGGATAACATACGGAGACCTCGTCTCTACAAAAAATTAAAAAACAAGCCAGATGTGGTGGCACGCACATTTAGTCCCAGCTGCTCGAGAGGTTGAAGTGGGAAGATTGCCTGAGCCCAGGAAGTCACTGCAGTGAGCCGTGATCTTGCCACTACACTCCAGTCTGAGACTTTGTCTCAAAAAAAAAAAAGAAGGAAAGAAAGAAAAACAAAAAGAAAAAGTAGAAGTTCACCATCAGAAGACCAGAGAAGACTCTGATGAAAAGCCAGGCTTGAAAACCACTGGGTTTTGACCTTTCTGTTACCTTGAATTTTAAGAACCTATGACTTGCAATATATGCTGAGTTGAACTTCGAAGGTTAAAACGAGAGTAAGCTGGGGCCAGGATGTCTTTGAAGGAAATGGAGAAGGGGAAGGAGTGTGAATATGTGGGTTACCCCATCCCTGAAACAACCCAGGTATTGCCAGGATATAAGGACTCCTAGTCTAGGCAATGAGGTGAACCCATGGGGACCTAGCTGTCCTCTAGCAAAGGAACACTTGGATATATGTCAACTTTCTGCAAACCACCAGCAAAGTCACAAACAATCCTCCTCCAGCAGAAACATATGCCCTATTTCATTTCCAGGTAAGCTTGGTCTTAGACAAAGCTGAAGGCAGGGGAACATGTCAAGATGTTACAGCCAACGAAGGCAGCAGAGGAGAGGCGCAGGCTTTGTTACTTTTTAATTGGAAGAAGATGCTATTTCAGGCAGCAAGACATTTAAGCAGCGCCATTAATTGTTTGTTGCTGTCTCCGAAGAGAAAAAGGTGAACAGGCAGGAAGCAGACTTGTAAAATTAGCCATCTTTAAAAAGTTAAGGAGGAAGAGTCTTACTTCAACAGGGGCGGGTTACCATATGAAATACTAGTAATTGCTAGTTCTGATGGCAAGTACTTCCCTAGTCCTCTTAACTGGTTAAACACCTCTTAGTTATATGATATTGGCCAGACATGGTAACTCACGCCTGTAATCCCAGCACTTTGGGAGACTGAGGTGGGAGAATCGCTTGAGCCAGAAGTTTGAGAACAGCCTGGGCAACATAGCAAGACCTCTTCTGTACAAAAATAAAAATGAATTTTAAAAAGATATCGGCTTATTGTCAGAGCACATTTCCCAACCTTTATGCAGATGGGGGCACTTAAGAAATCTGAGAATACAAATATGCACCAGACAGGTGTAGCTGGATAAATGGGTCTCATGCCTAATTTGTATTCCTGTCAATTAACAAAACACATAGTTGTTTAAAAGCATGACTGAATTCGCAGCAGCTTTTAATCAGCACGAACTGTTCCAATCGATGGGTACCAAAGTACAAGTAGTATCGGCTGGGCATGCATGAACCCTTTCCTGCTGGCAAGGGGAAAGCCAAGCTCAATAGCTTAGGAAGGGCCTATTTGTGTTCTTTTTCCTCCAATGCGCTCTACAAATAGCTTTTTCTTAGTTCATATTGAGCTGGCTCTTCAGGAGGAGACAGGAAACGAGATGGGAGTGCAGAGAGAGGCTGGGAGAAAAGAGCAGTGATTTAGCGGCTTTCTTTTCGTTGTGTGGGAGAGGTCTGCTTCCCACCCAGTGAAAGTCTTCAGACATTTTTCCTGCAGAGTCCTCTGAGACTGCCAATAGCAGTGAAATAAAGTGTACTTTAGTTTATTTTGAAAACAACAACAAAAAAATCCAAAATAACATTACCACCAAGAAAACTGAAGAATTACTGGGAGGAAGGATTCCCTGAATATTCATTGTTTCAAAAAGACATTATTGATGTTCTACCATGTGCGGAGGTTTATAAACTGCCCTTGAACAGTGAACAAAATAGTGGGAATGTCCCCAAAAAAGGAATGGGAATTTTGTGCATGCCAAAAAGTCGGACACTGATTTATTAGCTTATATTAAATTAGATTATGTACAATTTGTAAACCTTTCTTGAGTGATGAAATTCAGTGCTGGCAGGTTGTTGAAAATGATACACCCACACCCTGCTGGTAGAAGTGTAAATTGGTGCAGTCCTTTACCAAGGCAATCTGATGATGTGTTCAAGAGCCTTAAAATGTTCACCGCTGTGTGCAGTGGCTCACACCGTAATCCCAGCACTTTGGGAGGCAGATGCAAGAGGATTGCCTCAGCCTAGAGGTTCGAGACCAGCCTGGGCAACTTGGAGAGACTTTGTCTCTATAGTAAATTTAAAAACGAGCTGGGCATGGTGGCATGCGCCTGTAGTTCCAACTACTTAGAAGGCTGAGGTTGAAGGATTGCCTGAGCCCAACCAGTTGAGGCTGTGGTAGCCGTGAGCATGCCACTGCACTCCAGCCTGACAGAGTGACAGAGTGAGACTCCAACTCGGGGAAAAAAAAATCATACCCCTTGATCCAGTAACTTATGGGAAGTTTATTTTAAGAGGAAAAAAGTCAAGGAAAGTTAAAAGTTATATGCAGAAATATTTTCATTGAGAACAATTTCTAATACTGAAAACTTGGAAGCAATCAAAAGGCTTGGCAATAGAGGAATATCAAAATAAATTATAGTGAGACTATTCAATGAAATACTATGTAGCCATTAAAATGCCAATGATAAACTATAGAAACACGACAAATGCAGAAAAAAAACCACAGAGTACAAAATTGTATCTATGCTATAATTGTAGTTGAATTAAAAATACAGGCCAGGTGCGGCAGCTCATGCCTGTAATCCCAGAACTTTAGGAGGCTGAGGTGGGAGGATCACTTAAGCCCAGGAGTTCGAGACTAGTCTGGGTAACATAGTGAGATCCTGCCTCTACAAAAATAAAAAATTAGCTGGGCATGGTGGCGCATGCCTGTAGTCTCAGCTACTTGGGAGGCTAAGGTGGGAGCATCACTCTGCGCCCAAGAGATTGAGGCTGCAGTGAGCTGTGATCATACCACTGCACTCCAGTCTGAGTGACAAAGTGAGATCTCAACTCAAAAAATATATATATATATCACCCGTATTACCTACAAATAAGAACTGAACAGAGCCGGGCTTGGTGGCTCAGCCTGTAATCCCGCGCCTTGGGAGGCTGAGGTGAGTGGATTGCCTGAGCCCGTGGGTTCGAGACCCGCCTGGGCAACTTGGCGAGACCTCATCTCTACAATGAATCAAAAAAAAAATTAGCTGGGCGTGGTAGCGCACGCCTGTAGTTCCAGCTACTTGGATCGCCGGAGCCCAGCAGGTCGAGGCTGCGGTGGCCGGGAGTGGCCACTGCACTCCAGTCTGGGCGACAGAGTGAGACTCCAACTCAAAAAAAAAAAAAAGAACTGAACAAAAACATGGGAAATCTAAATAATTGTATTTATTAATAGAAATTTTAGGTGAATTTTGTCTGTTTTTATCTTAGAATATACATGCATCATTATAAAACTCAGTGCATAAAAGAAGGTCTGAGAGTGAGTTCAAAAAGTATTTTTATTGGGCTTACTCATTATCACTAGTTCCTGATCCGAACATGCCCTGCCCTGGGTTGTGAAGTTATCTTTCAACCTACCCTCTGGTGGAGAGAGAAACATTGAACTTATAGTACAAAATACTGCAGTGCCAGAACTTTCACACAAATAAGACATTGTTTCTCCCTTCCTGCCTAGAAGAAGGTGCAAAGAGAGACATGATGACAAAACACTGACACTGGTAAAGCTGGGAAATTGGCGACTTCATGCATGCCTCACAAAAACCTTATGAAATTATGTTCTTTACATAAGCAAAAACACATGCAGAAGAGTTAAGTGATTTGCCCAAGGTCACACAGATGGTTGGTAGGGGAGCCAATTTCAAACCCTGGTCCAAATGCATACTTCACTCCCAACAAGTCTGGGAGAAGATGAAAGGCATACTGTTTAGGATGAGGGTGTTATAGAAACGACCTTGCCTGGTTCAGTCAAGGCAGATATCCACACCGAGGTTTGCCGCCATAGAAAGGCTTTTAGTGCACCAAGCAAGGAGGACCGGTCAGGTAAATGCTCACAGTCCTGACCTCTCCGATGGCTTGCAGGCAAGGATTTTTAAAGGCAGGGGTACATTTCAGGAGAGCAGAAGCTACAAGTAGAATCATAAATCAATATATGGAAGTTACACGTTGGTTTCAGCTTAAAAGGGTGGGATTTCTTGAAGCCAGGGCTTACAGATTATGGTAGATTCCAAGATTTTCAGATTTGCAATTGGTTAAGGAAGAGAAGTTTTATCTAAAATTTTGGGGTCAGTAGAAAAGTATTAACCAAGGACAGTGATTTTCTCCAAGCCCCTCATCCTAGAACAAAGGATGATTGTTACTGTTCAGTCTTCATTTGCTCCTTAGGTCTATGGTGCCAGCTCAGCAGATGATCCGTTTGGTGGGAGTCCCTAGTGGGGGTCTCAGTCTCTGAAGAACGGCTCAGGGACATATGTTAAGATGTTATCTTTAGTTCCCATAGGGAAAACAAACATCTAAAGGATTTTAACTTCTTTGGCTATTGTTTAGGCTACTATTTCTTTCTTGTTTAACAAGTTACTTACTTACTTCTGGGGCTAGCTAGGTGCCTGGAATTTCCCTTGAAGGAACTTTAGGATTTTCCTTTATTTCCCTGCTTGGGGTCCACAGGCCCTTAAAAAAGTAGCTCCAGCTAAAGTTCCAGTCAGTTTCCATGGAGATCATCAACCCATTTGGCCCTTAATATTATAAGCCAGTGCTGGAAATCCTGGCTATATGTTAGAAACATAGAGGGGTGAATTTTAAAGTTTGTGATGCCCGCTTCTCCCCTCCATGGTTGTAGCTAAGATAAGAGTATGATGTAAAATTCTCCAGGTGATTATTTGCTCAATTAGGGTTGAAAACCACTGGTTCAGGTCTTTGCATTTCCAACCTTTATCCTGCAAGCCTTTCAACTGGTCCCATAATTTGAGTTAGAACAATACTCCATTCACCCTTTTAATTTTTCATTCTGGTAAATAAAATACACATAAAATTGATCGTTTTAATCTTTTTTTTTTTTTTTTTTGAGTTGGAGTCTCACTCGTGGCCCAGGCTGGAGTGCAGTGGCACGCTCATGGCCACCCCAGTGTCGACCTGCTGGACTCAGGTGATCCTTCCGCCTCAGCCTTCCATATAGCTGGAACTACAGGCAGGTGCCACCATGTCCAGCTAATTTTTTTTTTTTTTTTGAGCTGGAGTCTCACTCCGTCACCCAGGCTGAGTGCAGTGGCACACTCATGGCCACCTTAGTGTCAACCCACTGGGCTCTGGCGATCCTTCTGCCTCAGCCTTCCAAGTAGCTGGAACTACCGGTGCAGCTCGGCTAAATTTTGATTAGTTGTCCAGGCTGGTCTCAAACCTGTGGGCTCAGGCAATCCACTCGCCTCGGCCTCCCAAAGTGCTGGGATTACAGGCTGAGCCACGGAGCCTGCCCCGTTTTATCCATTTTTAAAGTTCACAATTCAGTGGTACGAAGTATATCCACGATGTTGTGCAACCATCACCACTGTCTAATTCCAGAACTTTTTTAGCATCCCAGAGGGAAAATAAGCAGTCACTCCCCGTTCCTCCTCTTCCTGCAGTTCCTGGTAACAATTAATCTGCTTGTCTGGCCCGTTGTACTACAGGCTTCCCCCACTAGGTAATTGTTCTAGGAACCTATCAGCATCACTGTACCAGCTAGCCAGTTGTTGTGAGAGACTGTGTTCAGCTTCAGCGAATTTTGGGGAGGAAATCTTTCAACACATTTGCCCATCTCATGATTGGTGATTTATGAGGGCTCCTGCCCATACTGTGCTGAGTGTTCAGCAGGTTTTGACCCCGAATGGCTTGACCCCTGAGCCTCACCCTCCCTATTCACCCAATCTTGCCCCTGAGTGACTTTTTGTTGTTGTTATCTCCTCGCATGAAAAAAGTCCTCAAAGGGAAACAAACGTTTTGCCAATGTGGAAGAGGCGAAACAAAGAACGGCAGAAGCACTAAAAGGCATCAAAATTGACGAGTTCAAAACTGTTTTGAGCAGTGGAAGGAGCATCTCGATAGGTGTATTTCATCAAACAGAGAAATCGTCAACTGTGAAGGTGACTGAAGTTTAAACCCGTGAAAATAAATACACAATTTTTAATAAATAAATTCCACATTCTTGGGTCCCCCCTTGTACAGTGCATGGCCTTTTGTAAATAGCTTACTTAGGTTAGCATAATGTTTGCAAGGTTCATCCAGTTGTAGGTATATCAGGATTTCATGTTTTTAACAGCTGAATAATAGACCATTGTATGGGTATACCACGACTGGTTTATTCATTCACCAGCTGATAGACCGTTTGAGGGTTTCCACCTTTTGACTGCCATTCATTCTTCTCTCAAATCTGAAGTTCCTCAAGGCACACCTTTACAGAAAGAACTAGAGAGGAAGAGTTTTATAAGTTAACAACGGGACTCTGGAATAGACTTCTGATTTTCCAAGTGTGATCTCCCATCCAGCAGCACCCATATCACCTGGGGACTTATTAAAAATACAAATTATTGAGCCCTACCCAAGAGTCATGGAATCAGAAATCCTGGGGATGGGACCCAGCGCTCTGTGGTTTGTTTTGAGTCAGGATCTCACTCTGTCGCCCAGACTGGCGTGCAGTGACATGATCACGGCTCACTGCAGCCTCGACATTCTGGACTCAGGGGATCCTTCCACCTCAGCCTCCCAAGTAGCTGGGACTATACTTGCACATGACCACGCCAGGCTAATTTTTAAAATTTTTTTGTAGAGACGAGGTTTCGTTATGTTATCTAGGCTGATCTCAAACTCCTGGGCTCAAGCAGTCCTCCCACCTCGGCCTCCCAAAGTGCTGGGATTATAGGCGTGAGCCACCCCATTCGACCACTCCATGTTTTAATAAGCCCTCCAGGTGACTCAGACAGGTTAAAGTTTGAGAACCACTGGCATGACTGATACTAGCATGGGACTCCAACTCAAGGCGTTTCTGCCACCTTCACTCAGGTCAAGTTTGCTCACTCTGCTAACAAAACACCTCCAGAGCAGAGCAGCCTCCAGCCCTGGGCAGCCTCCATGGTGGTTCAGTAAAAACACCCCCATCTGCTGGGATCCAAGATGCCAGTGTCACTGAGTTCAGCTGGTACATGAGACAAGGTCGACATGACACCCTCAAGTTATCACAGCTCTCTGTAATAAAGAAACACATTTTGTAAGTAAATAGACTTAGAGAGCCGCATCCTAGCCATTGATATTGTCGAGTGTCTTGTTGGCAGGAAACCACAATCAGTGGGTTCGCTTCAGAAGTGTTACCAGAAAACAACTGGCAAGGTCTCCACAGTCTTGTTTCTGCTTCTCCTGCCAGCCTGGTGAGGATCTTTCCTGCCGGCCGGGACTCCTCTGCTCACCCCTCCGTGCCTGTGTGTCAAGTGCCAGGGCACCTCCATGTCTTTGCTCAAGCTGTTCCTCCTCCCTGCAACACCCTCCTCCTCTCCCTACTCACCACATCCCATCCATCATTCACGCTCCATGCAACTCCACCTCGCTCATGGAAGCCTAGCGGAGCCAGCCCAGCCAATAGCTATCTCCCCTTTCTTGTCCTTAATGTTGCACCATCATTCTTTACATAATCATACTGTTTGGCCATCTCCTGTTTGGGGTCATTTTTGCTATATCATTATTTGGTCCTTTATAACATTTTAATGACATGATCACGGCTCACCGTAGCCTCAACTATTCTATAAGTTCCAATACTTAGGATGTAGTAAAAGGAAAATGTGATTTCAAACCATGACTGTGGCTACTTTTACATATTAGGACATAAATTACTTTATAGGGAAGAAACATACCAAGTGAGCCTTGACAGAACTTGTTTTCTTTTTAATTTTTTTGAGTAGGAATCTCGCTCTGTTGCCTGACTAGAGTGCAGTGGCATGATCACAGCTCACCACAGCCTTGACCTCCTAGGCTAAGTAGCTGGGCACATGCCACCATGCCTAGGTGTTTTTTATTTTATTTTATTTTTTGTAGAGATGAGGTCTCACTATGTTGCCCAGGCTGGTTTTGAACTCCTGGGCCCAAGCAATTCTCTGGCCTCAGCCTCATGCTGGAATTACAGGCATGACCCACCGTGACCAGCTGGGACTTTACGAGTGAGAAAAGTGTACTTTGGGCATAGTCTGGGAAGTAAACAGGAAAATGAAGAACAAGCTACCCTGCCCTGTAGGAAAGTAACAGGAACTTGGGGATTAGAATAAGCAGTTAGTTGGGCAGAGAGAGGCCCCTGGAGTGGAGCAAAGCCCAAGAAGATAACGGCAAGCCAAGGCCTTAAGGGAACATGGCAAGCGATTTGGATCAGGGGCAGGACATTTGGCTTTCAGCTCTTGCCTGTGCTCCAGCTCTTCTGCATGATACCAAACACAGCCTAAAGCATAAGGGATAAAGGAACCAGGGCCCTGTACAGTAGGGGATGACAAGAGCAGGAACAGGGCAGTCACTGCCAGGCAGCTGACAGCCTGAATCAGAAGCCTGTGAGTCCTCAGAGACACTCTCAGGGCACCTTGAGGAGGACACGGCTCTCACAGAAGAGAAGGTGGGCCTCTGTGGGATCATCTAAAGACAAGAAGATGAGCCCAGAAGGCTGGATGACTAGGAGTCCTGCTTGGGCCATAATTATACCCGTGCAATGTCTACTGTGCAGAAACAGCACCATGCTGTTTCTGGAACATTCTGCTGGGTTGGTGGTTACAGGGTAGAGAAACACCTTTGGGGGTGCTTCTTGTCAGATCATTTAGGAGCTCCAATAGATAAGGCAAATATCACAATACAAGGGATGTGCACTAAGTATCCTATGGGTGCCAGAACAGAAACTTGACTGCCTTGACAGTCCTTCAGACTAAAACAGTGTATCCATGATATACGGAGCACCTCAAATCCTCAATCACTCATTTGTCTGTGCGCTCGAGTGGATTGAAGCTTACTTTCCAAGGCGGGTGTCAATCTTGCTTCCTTATCTGCCTGCCTCCTTTTCTGAGCCCGGGTCTTAGGTCACCTTCGGTTCAAGCAGGTAAAGCACATCGTTCCACACCAACGGGCCCACAGAACACCTGCCCTGCAGGAACTCACCAGGATTTACACATATTCTTAAACTCACTGCTGCCCAAGCTTTGTCAAAGGCTCAGCTGACAAGGACATCCTTAAGAAGATCTGTCACAAATGTGTTCAGCTTGTGACTTTCCAGAAGATTTGGGAGCCTGCCTGCCTGGGTCTGAAGGCTGGCTAGGTATCATGAGTTCTGTGACCTTGGGTAGCTTTTCTAATTTTTCTGGGCCTCAGCCTACTCATCTGTGAAATGGGTGTGGCCATATTATCAATTTCGCATGGCTGTTATAAACCTAAAGAAGGTAATACATATACGCTGAGGGCTCAGAGCTCTCACTGGCCCTGCATAATACTCAGTAAGCATTCGCTGTTACTGGCCCTGGGTAAGTCACAGCTGCTGAGAGTACTATGCCTGGACTCTATTGGCTCTCGGGGGAATGATCTTTACTGGCTTATGCTGCGGCTTGTTGCCGTTAGCCTCTACTAAGGGACCACTGGCTTACTCTAAAGAAGTTGTTAGGCTAGGCGCAGTGGCTCACGCCTGTAATCTCAGCACTTTGGGAGGCCGAGGCAAGAGAATTGCTTGAGCCCAAGGGTTTAAGACAAGCCTGGACAACATACGAAGAACTTGTCTCTACAAAAAAAAAAAAAAAATCAAAGAATTAGTGGGCATGGTGGAGTGTGCTGTCGCCCCAGCTACTTGGGAGACTGAGGTGTAAGGATCACTTGAGCTTAGATCAAGGCTGTGGTGAGCTGTGATTGTGCCAATGCACTCCAACCTGGGTAACAGAGTGAGACTCCGACTCAAAAAAAGAAAAAAAAAAAGGAAGTTGTTTATGGACACACTGTGCACTGTGTCCCTCCCAAAGGGACTCTGGGGAGATCTGTCTTTCCACCTAGCCTGGGCAGTTATCTCTCCTGGGCCAGTTTTCCTCTTATGAACACCGTGAATGATTTAACAATCCGTTTTCTCCATCATAACAGCTCTGGGAAAGTGAATATGACTTCATGGTAGGTGTTTCTGTATGGGCCTCATTCCTGGCTCTATTTCATGATCCTGTCCCTTGATTTCTTTCTGTGAAATCATTCTCTGCCTGGAATAACAATCGATTATCCACCAAGCACCTCTGAGACCCAGGCTTGTGCTAGGAACTTTATGTGAACCGCTAGTAACGTTCAACCCAGTTCTCCTAGGAAGATATTCCACCTTTAGAGATAAGCCCGGTGGCAGAAGATAATAGGACTTGCCCATGGTCCCTGGGAAGGAGAGCAGGAGAGTGGGGATTCCAGCCACACTGTCACATGTGCCTAACTGAGGCTGTCTCCTGCATGCAAAGCATTTCTGTATGTTATCATAAATGCTCGGGAGAAGAGGGCATGGAATAAGAAATACTATACTATAGTGACTGGCAGTTGATGTTAGCTATTATCCCCTGCCCAGTTGTGAAGATGGGAATAAGAAAGAAACAATATTTTAAATGATGTCTTCCCTTGCTACTTCCCTTACTTAATGGATGGGACTATGATTGTGGTATTTGGTGCGTCAAAGCCCCCAGAAGGTCCCGGGACACCTTGACCCAAGGCCCTGGGTAAAATGAGGAAGCAGCAAAGCGCCCGGGAATTCTGCTGTGAGTGCCGGACACATCTGCTTTGTTGACCACAGGGCTGCCTTCCCCTGTCCTCCGAACACTGGCCTCCCTCACTTCCCTCCAGACTCCAGAAGCAATATGAGGACTGATGAGGTTTAGGGAGTACCTCATCTCAGCTCTGCACCCTGTGCCATGCCACCAGTTACTCCAGATGAGTTATGGCATCCATCCCATGTGGTCCTCAGGGTACTCCGTGCTGGATGTGGAGCAATCTCTGTGTGTCCCTGGAGGAGGTTAAATGACTTAGCAGATAAGACCCAGGCGTCTTCTTGAATTCAGGACTCCTTCCTCTCCCTGTGCCTCAGACTCCTTATCATGATAACACTAAAACCTCCTCCTAGGGAGATACTGTCATGTACCAGTTTAGAGCACAGTGCCGAGTGCTCATAGTTTGAATCCAAACTCTGACACTAGCTGGGTGACCCTGAGCAAGTCACTTAACCATCTCGAGCCCAGTTTTTCATTTGCAAAATGTGGATGATGGTAATTACTACCCTCGAGAAGTATGAGGGAACACAGTTAATATAGCTAACATAATTGAAGCTATGCCTGGAACATAGTAAGCACCATTTTATGTGTTAGCTATTACTATTACCATACATGCAAAATACTGTAGTGACTGGCAGTTGATGTTAGCTATTATCCCCTGCCCAGTTGTGAAGATGGAAATTCAAGCAGCACTCTGGGAAACCCTGATCCCCTCCACTATGTGCAAGGACAGGAATTCCAAGGGTAGCTCTTTGTGTGAGAAACTGAGTGCAAATCCTCCCAGCCCATTCTTGCCCAAGCAAGGGGAGGACAAGGGTGAGTTCAAACCATCTTAGACGCAGCTGAGGAGGTTTATCAGCCTAACCCTTTGAATTTCCAAGCACTTCCCAAGTTCAACTCTAAGCTCTAAGTTGGCAAGTTACCTCCAAGGCCTAATGGCTAAGGATGTGTCTTCTAAGTGAATTCACATGAACAAATAAGAAACATTCTTCTTCCTTTTCCAAGCAACTCAGGCTGGGAACAAGAAGTCGGTGGCTGCACATGGGGGCTGGTGCTCCAGGCCTGGAGGGACCAACGCCTCCCTTCCCCCTTCCTGCCCCTGGCAGCTCCCTTTCTGCTCTTTGCCCTCCTGCCTCATTTTTATTGTCATACCTGCAGGCACTGAACACTACCTTGGCAAATTAGAGATGAGGTCAGATATAGACTCAGGGGTGTTTATTAACAAGGATTCTGAAGGCAGAAAAACAAAATACAGAAACAGAAGCTGGAGCAGAGCAAGAAATGATTCAGAGGCTTCAGATAAAGAAACAAGCATGAGGGAGAAAATCACAAACAGGAGACAGGACCCGAGAACCAGAAAATGTTATGATGCTTATTACACAACCTATATTAAGTGCTCGGAGTGCCAAGCATCATGCATCATCTCATTTCATCTTTGGAAAAAACAAAGCAGCTACTGTGATGTTAATCACAGTAGGAATGGGGAAACAAAGTTTAGAGAGGTTTAGGGATTTGTTGGCTTATTTCTGTGCCCAGGAAAGATCAGAGAAAGTTCAGAAGTCAGATTAGATCCAGAAAGGTAAAGGAGGGATCTAAAATGCAAGACTTTGATCAAGAGCTTTGTTAAAAGTCCTAGCATTGTTTAGTGGAGTGAAAAGAGGGCTGGGATGGGAGGGAGAACTTCCACTGCCCCCTTCCCTCATCTTATTGACTCCTGAATATCCAATCCCACCCTGATCCAAAAGAGGAGGTCAACATGCTTAGCCGATCAGCACTCATCATCTTCCACCCCTCACAGTAATTGGTTCAGGGATGCATACAAGATCCAGTTTGAGCCAACGATCCATGAAATGTGTTTTCTGGGAGGTTCTGAGAAAGAAAACTCCTTCCACAGAAGTTCTTCCCAAAAGACGGTGGACCTGAATAATGAAGCATGTGGTTCTAAGTGGCAACAAGGGCTGGTTGCCTTGAAATCACCATTCTTCCTTTCTTCTTGGGAATAAGAACGATTGAATTTCTAGCTGGTCACATTTGAGTCCAGCAAAAGATTCTATTCCCTGACCTCCCTTGCAACTACCCCATGTGACTAAGTGCCAGCCAATGAGATGCAAGCAACAGGGTTGTGTGGTGCTTCCTTAAAAGAGAAGAGGCAAGACCTTCTTCTGCCCCTTTCTCCTGAGTAGAACGCAGATGTCACAGCCAAGCAGTCCTTTTGGATTTGAGGTGACCTTGAGAAAAGGAACTTTACCTTAGGATGTGGAGCATCAAGTTAAAGATCTGGGGATGACATGGTGGAGGCTCCATATGTGCCCCGGGCTGCCTAGCTCCCAATTTCTTTTATGTAGCAGAGAAATGCACTTTCATCGTGTTATAGGTGCTATTATAGTGGATTTTCTATCACACAGAGTAAACTTAATTCTAACAGATGGACTCAGACTTCTGTTGACAACCATCTTGCAACACAAAGGAAGGCAGACTTGGATAAAGCTGTACCATAGTAGCAGAGCAGAATCAAACTAATAAAACCCCAGGTCTTTTATCATGAATCTGCTGGAAGCTGAATTTTTCATGGGACATTCCAGTTACATGAATCAACAAATTCACGTTGTTGTTGTTTTTTTTTTAAGTCTGTTGCCCAGGCTGGAGTGCAGTGGCACAATCATCACCGCAGCCTCAACCTCCCAGGCTCAGGCAATCCTTCTGCCTCAGTCTCCCGAATAGCTGGAACTACAGCATATGCCACCACATCCAGCTAATTTTTGTTTTTTGCAGAGACAAGGTCTTGCTATGATGCCTTGGCTGGTCTTGAACTCCTGGGGCTCAAGTGATCCCTCCTGCCTTGTCCTCTCAAAGTGCTAGGATTACAGGCATAAGCCACTGCACCTGGCCTGATCATATTAATTTTAAAGATAGTTTGAATTGGCAGTTTTGCTACTTGCAACCCAAAGCATCCTAGCTGACATAGTATTTCATTGAAGAACATTTGTATCAGTCTCGCCAAGAGGGACCTCCAATGAAAGCAGTATAAGAAAAAGTTTATTTAAAGTACATCTGGCCAGGCGCAGTGGCTCATGCCTATAATCCCAGCACTTTGGGAGGCCGAGGTGAGAGTATTGCCTGAGCCCATGGGTTCGAGACTAGCCTGGGAAACTTGGCAAGACCTCATCTTTATGATAAATAAAAAATGTAGCTGGGCACGGTGGTGCACTTCTGTTGTTCCAGCTACTTGGGAGGATGAGGTGGAAGGATCGCCTGAGCCCAGCAGGTCGAGGCTGCAGTGGCCATGGGCGACAAAATAAGACTTCAACTCAAAAAAATAAAATAAAATAAAGTATATCTGGGTTTTTCTTACAGTGGAGTCATTAAACACATAAGTAAGGAAGGTCTGAATAATTTTTTTAAATTACAGTTAGGAGTTACATAATGACATTTCTTTTTTAAAAAATTTATTTTAAAGACGTGGGGTACAATTCAGGATTAGGTATACAACTGGTCATCGAACAGGTAAAGTTCAGGCCTCCCCCTTGCCCCCACTTTGCCTGATTTGCAATCAGGTACCCTTATTAATGTTATGTGCTCCTCCCCCACCTCCCATGGCAGTTTCTGCTACTGCCAATTCCTTTCTTATAATATCTTATATACATATTTTGAGTTGGAGTCTCACTCTGTCACCCAGACTGGAGTGCGGTGGCCGCTCCCGGCCACCGCAGCCTCGACCTGCTGGGCTCCGGCGATCCCTCCGCCTCAGCCTTCCGAGTAGCCAGAATTACAGGCACGCGCTACCATGCCCAGCTGATTTTTTTATTTATTGTAGAGATGAGGTCTCGCCAAGTTGCCCAGGCAGGTCTCGAACCTGCAGGCTCAGGCAATCCACTCACCTCAGTCTCCCAAAGCGCGGGATTACAGGCTGAGCCACTGAGCCCGGCTCCATTCTTATAATATTAT
>CAUYQG010110187.1:0-15810 GCA_963574415.1 Tarsius wallacei | reverse complement strand
ATATAAGGATGGGAGAGCGCTTCTTCTGCTGTTAACCGATCCATGGGGCTAAATGTCAAAATTTGTTCCAGGAAATCCAGTGCTGCAGAAGAAAGGGTGGAATTTTTATTTATTTATTGTAGAGATGAGGTCTCGCCAAGTTGCCCAGGCTGTTCTCGAACCCACAGACTCAGGCAATCCCCTTACCTTGGCCTCCCAAAGTGCTGGGATTACAGGCTTGAGCCACAGCACTTGGCCAATTTTAGTTTAAAATTTTTGTAGGCCAGGCACAGTGGCTCAGCCTGTAATCCCAGCACTTTGGGAGGCCAAGGTAAGGGGATTGCTTGAGCCCGGGGGTTCGAGACCAGCCTGGTCAACTTGGTGAGACCTCGTCTCTACAATGAATCACAAAAAACTAGCCAGGCGTGGTGTGTCTGTAGATCCAGCTACTTGGAAGGCTGAAGCAGAAGGATCGCCTAAGCCCAGCAGGCCAAGGCTGTGGTGGCCGTGAGCAGCATTCTACTGCAATCCAGTCTGGGCGACAGGATGAGACTCCAACTTAAAAACAAACCAAAACAAAAATTTGAGGGGCAACCCCTTTGGGTCCCCTCCCACTGTGGGAGCTTTTCTGTCCTCTCAACAAATCCTGCTTTCTAAAAATAAAAAATAAAAATTTTGTAGCAATAGGGGGTCTCACTATGTTGTCCAGGCTGTTCTCGAGCCCCTGGCCTCCAGCCATCCACTGGCCTCGGCCTCTCAAAGAGCTGAAATTACAGGTGTGAGCCACTGTGCTTGGCTGTTTACTGTTCTTTGTTTGTTTTTTTTTCAGTCGAGGTCTCACTCTGTCACATAGGCTAGATATAGAGGCATGATCACGATGATCACGGCTCACTGCAGCCTTGACCTCCTGGACTCAGGCAGTCCTTCCATGTCAGCATGCCAAGTAGCTGGGACTGCAGGTGCACATCACCATAGCCAGCTAATTTTTTGATTTTTTTGTAGCGACGAAGTTTCACTATGTTGTCCTGGCTGGTCTCGATCTCCTGGGCTCAAACCATCAATCCACCTGCCTTAGGTTCCCAAAATGCTAGGATTACAGGAGTGAGCCACTGCACCCAGTCCGATTACCATTCTTATTAGGAATAGTGGTAAGCAGAAAGTCATGAGTTAAAATTATATTCATAGGCATTCTTTAGAGGTAGAAGAAACTGCACTTTCTGGTATACCAGGATGTTCCTGTTGTGTTTACCGTAGTGGTTCTCAAACTTCAGTGGACATTGGAGTCACCTGGAGAGCTTGTTAAGCCACACGTGCTAGGCTCCACCCCCCCCCCCCCCCCCCAGTGTTTCAGATTCTCTAGGTCTGAAGTAGGGCTTGATAAGCAGCATTTCAAACACGTACCTCTGTGATACTGAGGCTCCTGATCTAGGGGTCACACTTTGAGAATCACTGGTTGATACCATCAGGTGCTAGGGAGAACTCAGTTTAAGTTCAAGTTTAAGTTTAAGTTTTTTAGTTGGAGTCTCACTCTGTCGCCCAGGCTGAAGTGCAGTGCCATGTTCATGGCCACTGCAGCCTCAACCTGCTGGGCTCAGTCAATCCTTCTGCCTCAGCCTTCCGAGTAGCTGGAACTATAGGCATGTACCATGATGCCCAGCTAATTTTTTGATTTATTGTAGAGACAAGGTCTTGCCAAGGTGACCAGGCTGTGGTCTCAAACCCCTGCAACCCTTTTGTCTCCGCCTCCAAAAGTGCTGGAATTACAGGCGTGAGCTACCATGCCCGGCATAGATTTACATCTCTAAGCCCCTTTTACAAACCTACTAGTGCTCCAACTGTGCTGGGTGCCTGGAACAAGCCTCTGTACCACCTGGAAACCACTTTTGTCATTAGTAATCATGACTGTGTTTCAGATTTTCACCACCAAGTCTTGAACTTCTACAACGTTACCTGTCTGACAGTGGGTGTGGTGGGGCACACAGATGAAGTGTAAGACATTGCCCTGCCCTTAAGAAGATTAACCTACTTTGGGGGTGGGGGAAGTCAAACCCAGTAAAGAAAAGGGCACAGAAAGATAATTAAGTGTATTGAACTTTAGGAGCTGACATTCAGAGGTGAGAATTCTTGGGAATTGGCATGGTCAGGGAAGACTTCCAGAAGGAGCGCTGGAACTTGAACTTAAGCAGGGATAGGATTTGCATAGGCAGACAACCTCCCAGGATTGGCCAAGGGGCTAGCAGAAGCCCAGAGGTAGGAATGAGTGTGTTGGGGGGTGTGTCTGCTGGGAAGTATTTGAGGCAAGTAGAATGGGCTAGGTGATGAAAGGGCTCTGGAGCCCAGCCAAGGAGCTCAGGCTTGATGGGAAGGGGAAAATAGTCTTGAGCAGAGGAAAACATGATGATGTCAGCATTTTGGGATGTTGGACTGGGAGTGTGGGTGGAAGGCAGAGACTAGGAATACTGATCAGGAGGTTGTACTAAGTACTCCGGCCTGCAAAAGTCTAGCTCAAGAGGGCAGCAGGTGATGCACAGGGTTTAGCCCAATCCATTCAGGAAGCATGCACTGAAGACCTACTGTGTGTCTAGCACTGTATTGGGTGCCTGGGGGTACAAAGATGGACAGTTATAGTCTAGCAAGGACTTCACAGTGTAGTGAGAAGGAAGAACAAATAAAGAGAGAATTTCAGCAAAATGTGCTGAAGACCATGATGGAGGTATGCCTGGGAGGTGAGGTTAGAGGAGGGGCTTATGTCCAGGACACAAAGAACATTTTGAGGGAGAGATCAGTGGTGAATGAATGCATTCTAGCCAGCTTTCCCATGCTACCTTTTGGCAAAGAGGTCTTATGTATGCAGACTAGAAAGGGGGTCCTGCCCTTTCCCACCCTGTCAACTGTAAAACCTTTGGTGTCCCTGCAGCCTGTGGCCTGTCCCCTGAGAACACTCTTGATCGATGATGACAGTGCACTGTGTGCTGGCTAAGTGTACTCAGGTGTTTCTTTTTCTCATTTCCTTACTGTTTAAGCAACACAGGAAATTTTAAAAGGAAAAGTTTCACTCAACCACTTATCATCCTTGTATGCTTTTGATTTGTTCTCTCTCTCTCTTTTTTTGCCATAAGTGTATTTAAAGCTAAACAAAAGTGGAATCAAACCATACATATCACTTGCACGTGTTCACTTATCATTATTTTATAAACATGTCCCTCATTTATCATTTAAATTTTTTTTTTTTAGTTGGAGTCTCACTCTGCCACCAGATTGGAGTGCAGTGGCATGCTCCCGGCCACCGCAGCCTCACCCTGCTGGGCTCCAATGATCCTTCTGCCTCCTCCTTCCAAGTAGCCAGAACTACAGGCGCGCGCTACCATTCCCGGCTATTTTTTGATTTATTGTAGAGACGTGGTCTCGCCAAGTTGGCCACATGGGTCTCGAACCCGCAGGCTCAAGCTATGCACTTGCCTTGGCCTCCCAAAGTGCTGGGATGATAGACTGAGCCACCGAGCCTGGCCTTAACTTCTTTTTTTAATCAAAGTCTCACTCTTTCACCGAGGCTGGAGTGCAGTGGCACACTCACAGCCACCGCAGCCTCTACCTGCTGGGCTCAGGCAATCTTTTCTGTAACTAGAACTACAGGCGTGTGCCACCACGCCCGGCTAATTTTTTGATTTATTGTAGAGACGAGGTCTCACCAAATTGCCTAAACTGGTCTCGAACCTCTGGGTTCAGGCAATCCTTTCACCTCTGCCTCTGCCTCCACCTCCCAAAGTACTGGGCCATTTTAATGTTTATGTAATTGTCCATTGCTGTTCCCTAGTGGAGTATGCTTAGCCTGTTTCCAGCTTCTCCTGGTCTGTGGAGCTATGTTCTTTCTTTTGAGGTTTTTCTATAGGCTAAATTCCCAAAGAACACTGCGCTTGAGCCGGACACGGTGGCTCATGCCTGTAATCCTAGTACTTTGGGAGGCCGAGGCGAGAGGATTGCCTGAGTCCAGCAGGTTGATGCTGTGGTAGCCAAGAGCACTCCAGCCTGGGCAACAGAGTAAGATTCCAACTCAAAGAAAAAAGAACACTGTACTTGGACTCAGATCATCTGATTTTAAATTCCTGATCTTGACTAGTTAGTTCTGTGAGCTTAACTCTCTGAGCCTCAACTTCCTGGTATAATGTATCCAAGGGGATAACACTGCTTGTGCCAACATTTGAGAAATGCTTCATAAAGAACCTTATATTAAAGCACAGTTGCTATCACCCGGTGAAGGCATGTGAGTGTTTTTATGATTCTTCTTTTTTTTTTAAATAGAGATGTAATTTACATAAAATTCACCCACTTATAATATATGATTCAATAGCTTTAGTATATTTAGAGTTGTGTGACTGTGACTATCACTATAATCAATTTTAGAACATTTCATTACCCCCCAAAAAACCCTGTACCCATTAGTAGTCATTCCTCATCTCCCCCAAACCCCAGTCCTAGGCAAACCACTAATCTTTCCTCCGTCTCTATGGATTTTCCTATTGTAGACATTTTATGCAAATAGAATCATGCAATATGTGGTCCTTGTGACTAGTTGCTTTCACTTAGCGTATTTTCAAGGTTCATTCATGTTGTAGCATGGATCAGTACTTCACTCCTTTTTTTAAATTTTAATTTACTTCACTCCTTTTAATTGCCAGATAATATCCCATTGTATGGCTACACCACATTTCATTCTTCCATACACCAGCTGACAGACATTTGGGCTGTATGGGTCTTGATATGTAGTTCTAATGTCACATGCCCTAAGCTATTTGCTGTACTAAAAATGCAGGACTTTGGTCCTTTTTGCAGCGCTTAATAGTTAACCAAACTGCAAAAATTAGGTAACCATTAGGAGAAGTATCATGGAGCTATCCCAGGAGGTTTGGGGACAACCCCTGCCCCAAGCAGAGTAAGTCCACACTTCTAGTCGGGGACCTCTGCCTTCCTTCCTAGTGCTGACTTTTTCTGGGACTGGGAGATCAGAGCAGGGGCTTCAGGAGACAGGGGAGGCTTCCTGCTGGTCCCTAGAGGACAGAAAACTCTGTTTGGTAGAGGTAGATGTCTTGGGCAGGTGGCTGCAAGGGGCAGGTTGCCATGATAGGGGAGGGAAGGGAAGATGGGAGGCAGGCACTGGGAACTGAGTCGGGGGTCAGATTCCAGGCTGAGGGATCCTGTGCCTTCTGGTCAGGGTGGGATGAGTGAGAAAGAGTTGTGTGGTGATGAGCATGAGGATGTGAGGGTGGCCCATGGCTGCCTTTGATCTTTCTCCTCCCCTGCAGCTAATGGGGGTTTCTGAGTGAGGTTGAGCCTCCCTGCATTTCAGTGGCTTCCTGGAGTCAGTCTACCTGTGGGAGGGAAGGAAGAATAGTGTCTACTTCTTTCTTGGCTACCCAGTGAGTTGATGTCATCTGTACTTGGTCTTATCCTCTTCAGCTGCTGGCCCTTCCCCCTGCAGGCGCCAAGTCTGAGCTGTCTGAAACATGAGGCAGGGTGAGGAGGGAAGGGAACAGGCCACCTGTCAGGAAACCTGCCTGGTCCTGCTTATATCACTGCCTGGGAGAGCTGGTGACTTGGGCAGTTTCCTTCCCTTTGCTGGGCCTCAATTTTCCCATCTGTGAAGTGAGTGTGATAGTGAGAAGTTTCTTTTATTTCCATAGTTCCATGAGATTTGCTAACTTTTACTGTATACCTGGGGATCTCAGACACCTTTCCTTGATTGGTTCTGCCCTGCGATGGCAGGGGACCGTGGAGTTGGGGAGTTTGTTCCTTGAGGGTCCTAATTTAGGTGATAATGTTGCACGTCCTTAGCCGGGGGGTGCTAAGGGCTGACATACACTGTATAGATCAGGACATGATATGAAGAGAAAGAAAGTTATGCAGGCATCTTCTGCTCCCTGACCGGTCAGTCTGAAGGCCTGGCCTCTGATGGCGAGGGCTGGCTCTGTCTCTGGATTGTTTTTGGTAAGCCAGCAAAAGCTACAGTGTCAGAACTTAGGTGGGTACACGTTTTGGTGGCAGATTGCCTTGGTGGTAAAGGCATCAGCTCTGGTCTGGGGAAGCTAAATGGACCCGTGTGGTGGCTGGGACCAATCAGTATGGGTCGGCCCCGAAGTCCTCCTGGGAGTGGTGGGATGCCAGGAGGTGGCAGAGGGAGGGCCATGCTGGGCAGGCTGCATTTGCCCATGTTGCAGTTTGGCGTGGGTTGGGTCTGGTATTTCTCCTGGATCTAGTCCCTCCTTTGTGGGCAAGATCATGTTTTGTTTTTCTCCCCCGCCCACCCCCACCTTGGCTATCTGTCTCCCAGCATTTGCTACTGGCCTCAAGTATGAGGGACTCTGGGCAGATGGGCGCAAGCCCATCCTCATCTTGGGAGGGCACATGGCTTACCCTCCCACCCTCTGGGCTGTTTCAGGTGTCCCTTCCCACATCTTCTCCAGCACCTGCAGGTGTCTCCTGAACTGCACATGGCATTCCTGGGTTGGCATCTAGGATTTATATCAAGGGAAGATAAGTTTCTGTTCTTTTTTCTCATATCTGTGTTTACTAAAACCCTGATGAAAACACACAGCCTCACACACAGAACCTGAAAGTGAAACAAAGTGTTTGAAATTGCTGCTCTTTGGGAAGGATCTAGGTAGGGTGATTTGCCGTAAGCTAACAGGATATCCCTCCTGAGGAGAGCATCCTGGCTTCCCTGAGAGCACAGGACAGAAGACCCCAGTAATGGACATTGGATGTACTCAGAGGAAATGTCTTTGCATTGTGAAAGGCACAATCTTGCACCCTTAAGTGCAGGCCTGAGGCCAGAGCAGGACAGCAGGTGGGCCAGCCAAGCCCTTGGGCTCAGTTTCTCTATTTGGGAGGTAGAGGCTCCTGCTAAATCACCTCCCATACTTAATTGCTAGGAGGCTTAGACAAGAGGATATTTTGAAAGCTTATGAAAACTCTTCTTTCAAAGGAGCTGTGGGAGTAGAAGGAATTAATGTTTCAAAGGAAAGAAAGAGATGTCATCACTGATTTGGCACTGAAGCCAAGAATGTGAGGTCAAAGAACAACCTGTGACTGCTAAAAGGGAGGATGTGGCTCTGAGAGTTATAGGATCCTTGGGTTGTGTCCTTGGCTGACTCAGGAGTGGTGCTGCGCATGCTTAGTGCACTTGTGTGTGTGTGTCCAAAGCCTGTGAGAAAGCCCACTGCCAAACCAAAGGACCTACCAGGAGATTGTTATGATGCAATCTGAGGGGGAAGACCCCACCAAACCAACCGGTGCATTCCACTGAGGCCCAGCAGAGCCCCCCACCTCCACCCCTGCAAATACGGTAGTCATATCTTTGAAAGTCTGTATCCCACTGAGGAGCTCAAAGTCCTCAGAACATGCATCCTGTTTAAACCAATATGCCCCATCCAGGCAAAGGTATCAGAATGAAAGTCATGGAAAATGAGGAGGATTTTTTTAAAGAAATAAAGACCCCTCCTCCTTTTGAATGAATGGATCTAGGGATCGATCATCAAAAGCTGCTAACATCACAAAGAGACAAAGGACATTATGTACCTCCTGAGGGAGGCACAGCTCACCACCTATGGAGGAGTATTGCCAGAAACTCAAACATAAACCCGATCAAGCCTCTAGACCTGGCTGCTAATTTACAAGAAATGCCAGGAACAGAGGAACATGTAAACAACACCCTTGGGGCTCAGCAAAATCAGACTGTGGAAAACTCTACAGGCAAAGAATTTTGACAAATAAAATTAAGAAAAAGGGATGGAGGGTGTGTGTGTGGAGAGAGAGAGAGAGAAGAGCCTATAGATTAAAAGAGGATTGAGAGACATATCAATCAATGACAGTATATGACATTGTTTGGATTTTGATTTGATGAAACAAATTGTAAAACAAAACAAAACAGGGCCAGGCATGGTGACTCAAGCCTGTAATTCCAGTACTTTGGGAGGCCGAAGGGAGAGGATTGCCTGAACCTAGGTGTTTGAGACCAGCCTGGGCAATTTGGCAAGACCTCATCTCTATGATAAATCAAAAAATTAGCTGGGCATGGTAACTCACATCTGTAGTTCCAGCTACTTGGAAGGCTGAGGCGGAAGGATCGCCTGAGCCCAGCAGATCAAGGCTGCAGTGGCTATGAGTGTGCCACTGCACTCCAGCCTAGGCAACAGAGTGAGATTCCAACTCAAACAAACAAACAAAAAAAACCCAAAAACCTTGATGGCATAGTTGGGGAAATGGGAACACCAGCTGGATATTGATAACATTAAATAATTATTGCTAATTTTAAAAAGTGTGATAAGTACCATGGTTATAGTTTTTAAAAAGTTCCTATCTTTTAGAGGCATATATTACAGTTTCAGATGAAATCATATATTTGGGATTTGCTTTAAAATAATCCAGCAATATAGATAGCAATGTAAATAAAATAAGATGGCTATGAGTTGATGATTGTTGAAATGTTCAAAAACTCTATTCTAATGAGATTTGACAAAAATTTCTATGAGATAGCTTGATCCCACGTTGATTCAGAAACCTTATTGTGTGGACATGCCTCTCAGTTTCAGTGTCATGGGCATTATTGAAATATATGCAAATCAAATGAACTTCAACACTGTAGGGCATAGAATAGGATTGTCTTCTGGATTGGCACAAACTACTTGTAATGATAATAGTAACTAATTACAGAGAATTACAAAAGGTTGTTCTAAGCCTTTTGCATTAGTTCATCTAATCCTCACAACCACCCTAGAATGTAGATGCTATCTACTATCAACCTGTTTTTGTAATGTACTTTTTTTTTTGAGTTGGAGTCTTACTCTATCACCTGTGCCAGAATGCAGTGGTACACTCACGGCCACCACAGCCTCATTCTGCTGGACTCAGGCGATCCTTCCACCTCAGCCTTCCAAGTAACTGGAACCACAGGTGCACGCCACCATGCCAAGCTTAATTTTTTTAAATTGTAGAGCTGAGGTCTTGACTAGTTGCCCAGGCTGGTCTTTTTTTTTTTTTTTTTTACAGTTTGTTTCATTAAATCAAAATCCAAAGCCCATGTTAAGTTGCCCTAGGCTCAGGCAATCATCTTGCCTCTACCTCCCAAAGTGCTGGGATTACAGACGTAAGCCACCACACCCAGCCTATACTTTTTTTTTTTTTGAGTTGGAATCTCTGTTGCTCAGGCTGGAGTCCAGTGGCACACTCACGGCCACACCAGTGTCTACCTGTTGGGCTCCAGTGATCCTTCCGCCTCAGCCTTCCAAGTAGCTGGAACCACAGGAGCGCACTACCGTGCCAGCTAATTTTTTTTTTTTTTATTGCAGAGATGAGGTCTCACCAAGTTGTCCAGGCTGATTTCGAACCCACGGGTTCAGGGAATCCACTCACTTCGGCCTCCCAAAGTGCTGGGATTATAGGCTGAGCCACCAAGCCTGGCCTCAGCCTGTAGTTTTAATTTTAAAATAATTGCATTAAATTTTCAGAAAAGTTGCAAAGACAGTATAAAGTTCCATATGCCCTTCACCTAATTTCCCCTGATATTAATATCTTATATAACTATGGTATATTTTTCAAAACTAAGAAACTAATATTAATACATTTACTAATTACTTATTAGTGCTATTAACAAAACGATTAATTTACATGGATTCCACCAACTTTTCCTTTAATGTCCTTCTTCTCTAAGATTCCATCCAGGACGCCACAATGCATTTAGTAGTCATGTCTCCTTAGTCTCCTCTGGTCTATGAGTGTTTCTCAGTCTTTGTTTTCAATGATCTTGAGGAGTTGGGGAAGTACTTGTCAGGTATTTTATGGTATATTCTCAATTTGGGCTTATTGGATGTATTTTCTCATGATTAGACTGAAATTATGAGTTTAGAGGAAAAGGACTCTTCTCATCAGGGGGTGCACGATACCAACACGACTCGACACTGGTGAAGTTAGCCTTGATTGCTTGATTCTGGTGGTGTCTGCCAAGTCTTTCCACTGTAAAGTTACTGTTTTTCCCTTTTCATACTCTTCTTAGAAGTGGGTCGCCTAGGTCACGTGTGGTAGCTCACGCCTATAATCCCAGCACTTTGGAAGGCCGAGTTGAGAGGATTGCCTGGCCCCCACAGCTTCGAGACCAGCCTGGGCAACAGGCTGGCAATAACTTTAGCTCTACAATAAATAAAAAAATTAGCCAGGCGTGGCGGTACAAGCCTGTAGTTTCATCTACTTGGAAGGCTGAGTGGAAGGATCGCCTGAGTTCAGCAGGTTGAGGCTGTGATGGCCGTAAGCATGCTGTTGCACTCCAGCCTGGGTAACAGAGTGAGACTCCAACTCAAAAAAAAAAAAAGAAGTGAGTCACCAAGTCCAACCCACACTCGAGGGGAAGGGAATTAAGCTCCATCTCTTGAATGAGGGAGCATCTACATACACTATTTAAGATTCTTCTGTAAGGAAGATTTCATAATCTTACTTAAAAAGTAAGGAAACTGAGGCACTAACTTAACCAAGGGATGACTTCATAGGCAGCCACAATCTGTATCTGCTTAACCTTATGAATACTGTAACTCCAAACTTGGCCGATTGCCTATGCAGCATGGTTCCCTGACTTTACCGTAAGAATCATGTTTTCCCCTGATACACTTGGTCGTTCTTTACCAGCTCTAAGCACAAATGACAGAATCCCATAGGGTCAAGATGGAATACCTCTGACCCAGTGATTTGAAAATCACTGTATTCCTCAGCACCCAGGGCCACTTAGGACACCATGGGGATAAAGGGGACAGGGAATTGAGCATGTGGCTCTCCCACCCCTAGAATGTCTGTTTTCATCTGTTTTACATGTTGGGCTTTCCTAGCTAAGAAGTCTAAAGACCATGGATCTAGCCCCAGCCCCATCATCTCATTTAAAATGAGAAAACTAAGGCTCAGGGAGGATGGCTGATTGATTGCTCAGCTGGGTAAATCCAGGTAACTCCCCTCCATGGGTCAGCAAAGAAGTGGGCAAATCCTGGTGATGCTGGAAGCATTGGATGCCCCATAAGAACATTATTTTGCAGTCTGTGAAGTGTGTCTGGGCAGTGGCTTTGATGGCACGCTGTTGCTAATCCTTCCTACTAATGCAGATTATTTTTATACCCTTTAGAAGTGTTGCTATTCCAAGTTTTACCCCACCCAGTCACTAAAGAGGGACAGAATCTGGAGATGTGCTCCGGACCTGAGCCAGCCTTCAGGAATAGCAGAGGAGAGCTAGAAGGGGCTGCTTCCACCTTCTACCCTCAGAGGCTCTCCCCTGAGACCAGTTCCTCTCTACCTCAGCTCATTACATTCACCCACCCCTCTTCAGCCTCCAAGCCTAGGCCCCATTCCTGCTAATTCCTGTTTTGGGTAAGTTGATAAAGGATTCGGTCATAATGCTGCCCCGCCACCCCCATCCCCACAAAACACACACATATATAAACACACACTCACACATACATACTCTCCCTCTGCTGGAGTTTCATTCATTAAGCAATTCTCTGTTAAAAAAGACCTAGGATTCTAAAGAATGATGGTTTAAGATGAGATGACAGTCAGTAGGTTTGTGGGAGGTAGCCTGAACTCTTACCAAATAGCTACCTACTCTTGTCTCTGGATGACATTGATGGAGTTCATACTATCATCCTGTGTATTTGTGTGGACCTTTGCAAGTTACAAAGTGAATTCATTTGCATCATTACATGGGCCTCACAGCAGCCTCACCTAGGTAGATGGTACCCTCATTGAATTTATTTTATTTTATTTTATTTTATTTTATTTTATTACTATTTATTGATACATAGAGATAAGGTCTTGCTATATTGTCCAGAGTGATCTTGAACGCCTGGCCTTGAGCAAACTTTCCTGCCTCCATGTTCCAAAGTGCTAGGATTACAGATGTGAACCACCACACCTGGCCATACCCTCATTTCACAGAAGAGAAAACTGAGGCTGAGAGAGTTTAGGACGTGTTCTGATAACTCTTCCAGTTGGTCATCCATCCATCCATTAATTAATTATGACATATTTTTTACTATGATGCACAAATTACTGACAGATGCTATTGAAGACACAGGAATAAACAGAAAAAACTTAAGCACCTTCAAGATCTGTTCATCTTTAAAACTATTTTATCAAAGCATATATACAGGGTAGTGTTCATTACTAGAGTGTGTAAAGCTGATTTGTGTTTCAAACAAGAAGACCCAAATAAAAGAAGAATTTCTTTTTTTTTCTCCATTCTGTATTCTTTTTTTTGGCTTTTTTATTTTTTATTTTAGAGATATGGGATACAATTCAGGGTTAGGTATACAAATCGCCATTGTACAGGTAAAGTTTGGGCCTCACTTTGGACCCTACTTTACCTGGTTTGAGATCAGGTACCCTTATTTATTTATTTATTTATTTTGAAATCTCAGAATTATTATATATATATATATTTTTTTAATTTTGAAGATGTGAGGTACAATTTAGGGTTAGGTATACAGATGTTCATTACGCAGGTACCCTTGTTGATGAGGTGTGCCCCCACCTCCCCTGGCAGTTTCCCATTACTACCAATCCCGCCCCCCTACCCCCGCTCCCTTGGCAGTTGCCAACTATTGCCAATCCCTTTCTTATAGTATTATGATAATTGTTCAAGGTCCACTTATGAGTGAGAAAATGTGGTACTCAGTTCTTTGTTTCTGTGATAGATCACTCAGTATTATAAACTATAAGCCCATCCAAGTTGCTGTGAAGTTCCTAATTTTGTCCATCTTTATGGCTGCATAATATTCTATTGTGTATATGTACCACATTTAAAAAAAATCCAGTCCTCTTTCGATGGGCAGCATGGTTGGTTCCATGTTTTTGCTATTGTAAATAATGCTGCAATAAACATGTGTGTGCAGGTATCTTTTTCATAGAGTGATTTGAGTTCCTCCAGGTGTATTTGTAGAGAGAGGGATGCAGGGTCATATGGAAGGTTGATTTTTAGAGCTTTTAGGAATTGCCAAACTGTTTTCCACAGAGGTTGTACTAGTTTACACTCTCATCAACAGTAGGTACCCTTACTTATGAAGTGTGACCCCCAAGAAGAATTTCTAATAAACTTTTTGTTGTTGTTTTGTTTTCATTTTTGTTGTTGTTTTTATTTGAGTCAGGGTCTCACTCTGTCATCCAGGCTGGGGTGCAGTGGCATGATCACAGCTCACAGCAGCCGTGACCCCCTGGGCTCAGGCAATCCTGAGTAGATGGAACTACAGGAGTGCGCCACCACACCTGGTTAATTTTTAATTTTTTTTGTAGAGACGAGGTCTCACTATGTTGCCCAGGCTGGTCTTGAACTCCTGGACTCAAGCAATCCTCCCGCCTCAGCCTCCCAAAGTGCTAGGATTACAGGTATGAACCACAGTGCCTAGCCACAAGCTCTGTTAATGAACGTTTTAAATTAATCCATCCTTTCCTCCTGACACTACAGTTAACTCATGTTGTGCCAGGACATTTCCACTGGCTATGAATCAGGAGTGCCACCTTGGAGATTGTGCCACTCTCTCTAAGGCTCCTGAGCCTGACTCCTCCATAACAGGAGCCAGTGGTACCTGTCTCCAAGGACCTCCCAAGGGTTTTGTGTGAAATTCGAGAACTCATGCAAAACCACTGTGCAGATCATGAACTTACTCTTCATGGATTACTCGAAGGAGTCATTCACAGAAGGAGTCATTCAATGGGTAATTATTAATTTGTGTTTGCTCTTGACACTGCCTTTACTAAAGGATAATTCAGAAAGAAGGTCCAGAATCAAAGGAAATTTGAAGTGAATTTTGTGATACCCAGGATTCTGCTAAGCAGTGGATTGGGACCTTGCTGTAATACTTTTTGAAACAGGACTTCTCAAATCTTCATGTGTATGCGAGTCACCCAGGGGCCGTGTGAACAGTCAGCTTCTGATCCGGCAGGGCTGAGGGAGGGATCTGAGATAATGCTTTTCTATCAAGTTCCCAGGTGGGGTCACTGCTGCTGGTCCAAGGACCACACTTTGAGGAGCAGTATTCTTAGGGGTGCAATGACCAGTGGAGAGGAGAGGAGAAAGTGTAGCCCGGGGTCTTGGGGTTGGGGGACACATTACTAAGCTGTTTGAGCCATGGGGGAGATTTCCAGAAAGGGCTTGTTGGGAACTCTGATCACTGCTCTGTGTCCCCACTTCCATCCCGTCCCCATCTGGTGTAGAGAGGCTGTTGTCCTCTTAGGCTGTATATTTGCTATGAATTTTGGAGGAAGAAAGTGTACGTTTGTGAGTGCTTGAGCCCCATCTGGGGGTAGAAGGAGGAAGGAAGAAGATTGCACCATCAACACATGGTAACTGTCCTTTTCAGGGGCAAGCTCCATGGGAAACCCAGGCTAGACAACAGTCTGGAACTGGCAGAATGAGCCAGCACCAGCCTTTAGCATCTGTTGACACAGCACAGCAGAATCCAGTGCAGACCAGAATTATTTTCTTGGCAGGTAGTAGAGGTGGTTGAATAGTATGGACTTCCATGTTTTAGAGAAGGGAAGGGCTGAGGAGCAAGCAATCAGCGATACCCCTGCCACCTTCTCTTTGCATTCCTCTGACACCTTTTGTCCTCACCTCTATGAGCTTTCTAGGCTCTGGGCAACCTCATGGGGTCTAGCACCTCCATGACCTCCGCTACAGTCCGTCTTGTTCTGCCTTCTCCCTAAGACCTCAGTTTTCCACATAACATTATCCTTTCTTCCCTTACATCAAAAGTTCCCTTCCCCTCCAGAGCTAAATTCTGCCAAATGGTAGGAAAGCAATCTAATGAAGGTATACATGACTACTAATCCAACTAGCTATTAGTTATTTGTGTTTTTGTGAGTTGTGACGCACATGGATTCTTCCCTAGTTCTCTCTTCCCAGGCAGAGCTTAAGCTTTAAGGAAAACCTGAGTCTTTGTAGAGGTCTCTTGCTGTAGATGGTGATTCCTCAGGGGCCTGGGTGGTAGGGGGAGCTGTGGGGACAAAATTCAGGTATGCATGGTGTAGACAGAAATGTTTCCTCTGCCCCACAGCAGACCTCCAGTAAAGCAGTAGGCTGTGATGTAAGGGGAAGTTTGCTATAGTAGTGTGGTTTTCACGTTGAGTCCTGTGGTGCAGACTTAAGAGGCCACTGTGTGTGTGTGTGTGTGTGTGTGTGTGTGTGTGTGTACGTGTGTGGTGTGTATGTGTATGTGTAGTCATAGTTAAGTGAGTGCTTTGTCTTTCATCTTTCAACCAAAGTATTTTTGCTTTGATCTATTTTGTTTTGTTTTTTGAGTTGAGGCTGCGGTGGCTGTAAGCATGCCACTGCACTCCAGCCTGGGCGACAGAGTAAGACTCCAACTAAAAAAAAGAATGCTTTTTTAAAAAATAAACCTCACATAAAAGTTTAACATACAAAATAGACCAAAGCAAGACCAAGCATGGTAGCTCACACTTGTAATCCTAGCACTCTGGGAGGCCGAGGCAGGAGGATTATTTGAGCCCAGGAGGTCAAGGCTACGGTGAGCTGTGATCATGCCACTGTACTCCAACCTGCAACAGAGTGAGACCTCAACTCAAAAAACAAAACAAAATAGATCAAAGCAAAAATACTTTTGTTGAAAGATGACAGACACAGCACTCACTTAACTATGACTACACAGACACATACACACCACACACGTACACACACACACACACACACACACACACACACACACACAGTGGCCTCTTAAGTCTGCACCACAGGACTCAACGTGAAAACCACACTACTATAGCAAACTTCCCCTTACATCACAGCCTACT